>JAGXCT010035604.1:63568-95076 GCA_022495035.1 Philopotamus ludificatus | reverse complement strand
TACCCGAAAGAAACAATTTAGGTATAATGAATTAATTATCTTAATACAGGTTTTACACTTCAAATGAACCCTTTTGCATTTCAATTAAAACCTATTAAAATGTCTATTGAAAAGGGGTTAATTTGAAATGCAAAAGGGTGTATTTGAAGTAAAAAACCTGTACTGGTTTTTCACTTCGAATTAAACTTTTTTCATTTAAAAATAAACCATTTGCAAATCAAATTGACCCTTTTGAAAAAATAATAAAACAATTATCTTTCAATAAATATACACAGACATGTGCGTTAATGCGTCAATATAGGTCAGGATTCATCTCGTAGATCGTCGTTATTTCGTGTTTTAAGCCTGCTACGGCCTGGTTCATCCAGCAATGAAAAATTTCAAGATATAAATCTGGCAAACCTACACTCTGGATGAGCCCGTGACTTCACTTGGTCCCTCCATCGGTTGGTTGCGCCCTGCCCCTTCCCCTGCTTCCTTGTGCGTTTCCAAGCGCGACAAGCTTTTCCAGGTTATCATTTCTTGTAGCAAGATGTCCAAAGTATCGAAGAATTCTTTTGAGACATATAGTAGAGTCGGGCATCTTTATGGTCCCTAATTTCTTTCAGGACAGACACGTTTGTGCGTTTAGCGGTCCATGGTTTTCTCAGCAAGGATCGCTAGCATCACATTTCAAAGGCATCAATTTTCTTTTTCATGTTCTTCCTTATGGTCCAGGTTTACACGTTATAAGTAAAAGTTGAAAATACCAAACTCTGCACTAAACGTTTTTTCTGCACTAGACGTCGCCAGCACCACATTTCGAAGACATCAATTTTCTTCTTCATATTTTCCTTTATGGTCCAGGTTTCTACGCCGTAAATAAAAATTGAGAATACCAAACTTTGTACTAAACGTTTTTTTGTCTTTTTGGATATCCCCCTGTTTTTCCAAATTGTCGATAACTTTGACATGGCATTTTTAGCCATCCATATTCGCCGTCTATTTCTGGCTCACAATTTCCGTTACTCGTAAGTAGTGATCCGAGATCCGAAATTTTTCAACCCTCTCCAGATCAAGAAGATTAACAGATCTGGATAGCTGATTACTCCTGTCGATGATTATCAGCTTGGTTTTAGTATTATTGTTATCGAGTTCTAGTTTTTACTTTCGCACACAACTCTTTTGAGTAGATCGGCCATTTATTCTTAAGAAATTAATAAACAAATAATTTTAAGGAATTTAAGCTTATTCAACCCCGAATCTTTGAATAAGAAATAGTAGAAGGCGGGTACTAAATTTCTCACATTCTAGACCAGCGGTGAGCAACCTTTTTCTACAACGGGCCAGCTACAAATTTAAAAATGTTGTGCCAGCCGCATATATGAAACTTATAGTAATATAAATAACGAATGATCATCTCAAATTATCTATTTATTAACAAAATAATCCTAGTATAAAAAAATAAAGAAATATAACAACTAATTAATAGAAATACCATTTCACTTTAAACGCCCAGTGGTCCCGTACGGGACCGCGGATTTGCGTCGTTTCCGTTTGATCAGTGATTATGATACATTTTGCAATTAGATTACACTGATTTATGATAATTTTATTAAAAATATGAATAATAGCTTACATAAATAATGACTTTAAAGATGCCGATCTATAATTTTATTTTCGGTTTCGATAAATATTTTTGTCACAATGAGTAATATAAACATCTACGTTACAAGGTCGACTCTTGTGTTATAATAGGCGGCCTGTAATAAATCAGCATAACCGTTCTGACGCCCCGGCGTGCAGGCACGCGAAATCGTCTAACCACTAGCGCTACGTCAAACGCTACTACGAATTTATTTATGAATAAATGTAATATTTTTAAATGAAAATTTAATGCAGGGATATCTTTTAAAGGCGATGTGATTGTTAGAATGTCGATATGTTTAGCCTTTTTATTTTATTTGAAGTTAATACGGCGTACGGTAAAAATCCATATAATTGGCTTGGCAATTAAAGGGTTAATCCACGACCTACAATATATGTCAATGGAATTCAGGCTTTTTCCATACCTAAAAATGAAACCTTTGGGGTGACCGATTCTTTTATCAACATTTTTTTTACCTAGAGAATTAGAAAGCGTACAAGTTTTGGTGCTGGTGTTTGTTTGAAAAAAATAAGACAATTGTTGAAATTATAAACAATCTTTCTCATTCTCACATATAGTCGGAAGTGCGCTTGCTCTATTGCGCACGACATACGGGCGCTTGAAGGTTAAAAAAACGGCGAAATATGCATATGGAAAAAGATTATGATTACGCTCTAGGTACAATGAGGCTGCAAGACATTAGGATTTTTTAAAAGTCGAAATGTAAATCTTTGAAGGGCCGCGGGTTGCTCATCCCTGTCATAGACTATCCACAAAAGTAGTTTGCCAGATTTCTATAATGATAAAAAAAACGTAATTAGAGGGTAAACGTAGATTAGGTGTTAGAAAAGCTGCTACTCAATAAAGTTAAACCCCTTTTTACGTTTTTGAAGGAAATGATAAAAAACGTAATTAGAGGGAAAAAATTAAATTAAAAATTGAGCGCAAATAGCGGGAAGCAGGCGTAAAACACTAAATAACATCGGTTTACGGGATGAATCATTGCCTGTAATTGATTAATTGTTTAATTTAATTTTGAAAACGGTCAATTTGATTTGCAAAAGGTTGAATTTAAAGTGAAAAACCTGTTTAATTCATCTTTGTGTTTTTTTTTTAAAATATTTAATATTATTTAGAGAACACAAATGCGACGATGGCAGAAGACGTTACTTCTTCCGATTTTTTGAAAAAAAGACAAGCATTTTTGGAACGATATCTCAATAGATTAGCGCAACATCCGATATTACGCTTAGATTTTGATTTGAGACGATTCTTAGTATCCGGTAAACTTTTAATTCACATGCTCTTATTTAATAATTATCGTACAATAATATGAATATATTTTACAGTTATTAATTTTCCGAGATCGATCAGTACTTTGACATTGAATTCGACTAATTTCTTTAAGTTTTTCGAAGGAATGAGAGAGAATACGTTATTATATAAAACGGACGATGACGAAAAAGTACTACATAATTAATTATAATAAACATATAATGTTTATGAATTAATTTATATATTTTTTTTTAGTGGTTTGATGAGTGTTACGAGAAGATAGAGGCTTTGGGTACGACTTTAAAACAAATACTTCCGATCGCCGAATCGTTTGCTGATCGTCGTCACGAACTGGCGCTATTGGCTGAAACATTTGCTGAATCGACGTCGGCATTGTCGACATTCGAAGACGATTCCGAGCTGAAATTTTCATTGTTTCATCTGAAAAATGCTCAGAATAAGGTTACATAATAATTATAAAAATGTTAAGCCAACCGTCACGGGGGCTCAAAAACAACCATGTCGTCCGAAGGGGGTATTTCAGATACCCCAAGTAAAAATGGATTATTTTTCTAATCAATATGACGCGTGACGTGCGAGCTCGACGATGTTCCGTGGCAGACTGAGGCACGCTCCCACCTCATCTCATGTGGTTTCAGCACTTGCACGGCACGATGTTTTTTCTCGCTCGCACTTGCACAGCGCGATGTTTTTTCTCGCTCGTATCCGATACGGAGTGATAAAAAACATCGCGTCCGTGCTTATAGAAACTCAAATCGTTGTTTTTATTTTTAATCGCAATTGCGGACAATAAAGGTCAATGATTATTACTTTTTTAGACAAATACAAAAACGTTGTAACATGTAGGATTATTATTAAGAGTTATTCTAGAAAAATCAAAAACTTAAGGTACCCAATATACACTTAGGAACCTAACACATTGCCTACTTGCCGAATCGTGGTCAATTTGGTGGAACGTGGTTTTTTACAAAAGATATTGAGTCGAAAGTTGAACTAATTGAATTCAACATTTACTGGTCGTAAATAAAAAAAAATATATTTATATCTTATAGCAGGGATTACAAAACTTTTTGGTAACGAGCCGTATTGAATTTTTTATAAAACATGGTTTGAATACGGATGTTTGAATATTTGGAATTGTATGTGTTTGAAATTCCAAGGTCATTAGCCGTTGAATCACTGGGACAGGCCATAATTTTTTTTTATCCACAACAGCTATTTTTATAGAATGTTAAGAATGTTGAGAAACGTCATAAATAAAAGAGAACAATTACGATATGACATCAGAAAGAATTTATTCATCAAAAATATCTTACCGATAAGAAAATATTAAAAAATTAACAAAACATTAAAATAGATACACCCCAGATCAAAGCGCTTATTATCGGGTGACGAAAAAACAAAAAAATATAACAGCGTAATAAATAAATAAGTTCTTAAATGGTCCTCATTTTGCAAAAAAATATTAATCCTTTGGTTGCCACGAGCCGATTTAATCGGCTGTTTACTTAGTATTACTCAAAACGAGGGCTCGCCTATTCATTTCGCGAGAACTCAATTAGCAAACATCCCAAACCATAAAGTCTTTGCCAAAATTACAAAAAAATAAATTTAACATAGATATCACTTAAACTGAACGTCCACTAATAAACCGCAGCTGGTTGTCATTTTGCAAATTATATAGCCCTATTTTTACGCAATAATGTTTCCTCTCCCTGGTTAGCCGGTCTATAATTATTGTATCGTACTCATAAAAGAACGTAAAAAATCGGCAATTTCTAATCACTCTCCTTGTTAAAGAGCCATAAAATATTTCGAATAAATGGTTTTATTTGCTCTTGTCGCATTTTCCAAAAATCTCCTCATGGTCTGAAATTTATTTTTGCATTGCTACAACTATCAAGTATCTAACCAAACAAAAAATATTTGAAAAAACCAAACGTTCTAAAAGTTACAGCCGATTAGATGCGTAGTGTCGGCTAGCGTGTGATATGCGCGCCCCGGACATGCACAAAAACGTATTTGACGTGGAATCCACGCCTCCCGTAGACAACGAGTTAAAATAATATCTTAAATTATTTTTCAGGTTGCTAATTTGAATAATAAACAGTCTACGGCCGACGTATATATACTCTGCGAATTATTTAAAGATTATCTAAGATATATTGATATTGTTAAAGAAGTGTTTCATGAACGTGTTATGGTATTTAAATTTATTCAAATGATTAATTAATTATTTCAGACATTGTTTTACATTATAAGTTGTTTTATTTCAGATTTTTCTACGTTGGCAGGATGTAAAAAATCGATGTGTCGATGAAAATGTTTCTCAAAATGATCAGGTATAATAAATCTCAATAAAAACTTTTCATATCTTAAGAACTGCTTTATTTAAAATCCACATATAAAAGATAATCCGTTATATATATATATAAATACATTTAATTATAGAATGCAATCCAAGCAGCTTATCAAGAATACGAAAGATATTCTGATACAATTAAAAATGAGATGGTGACATTCAATGAGATACGTGTAAAAGAATTCGGAGCTGCCGTAAATGAATATTTAAAAAGTCAAATGGGACATAGTAAACAGGTTTTTTAAAATTATTTATTTTAATAGATACGATAAGACGACGTTTTTTTATAACATATTTTAATTGTTTTAGTTTATCAATTGTTTGAAATTTATTATTCCCGAATATGGATGTAATGATCGGTCCTCTCACGTATATCCAAAATATAAAACTAGATCTCAGTCACCTGATAATATCGAGTGACATCGAATCGATCAGAATTTAATTATCGAACGTCTATTTTTTTACGCATCCGTTAATCCCTAACAAATTCAATCATGTACTTTTTATTCCCACCGCTAAATTCCACTTATTCCACCACTTCTCGTTTTTGTGGATATCGTTGATTGATCTACCTGAAGACGCATCAAATCATCATCATCATCATCACAATGAAATTATTGAAAATATGTACATACAAATAAATATTATATTATATTTAATGGTTTTATTTTCTTTAATAATCTTAATTATTAATAATATTACTCATCCCTCGATTTACGCGGGGTTGTGAAAAAAAAATGGAAATCAACATATTGATCTTCTACTCTAACTACAGAAATTGCTTGGTAGGAAATCTAAAAGAAAAACCTTTTTTTCTAAAATTTTTAGATAGGGGTCGAATTGAATACCATTTAACAAAAATGTATCAAAAATATAATACCATTTAACAAAAATGTATCAAGAATAAAATTTTATACTTTTCCGGTAATCTTTCGATTATAACTGATTAAACCTTTCACTGCCAAGAGCCGATTTAATCGTATTTTTCTGTTTATCGAGTATTTCCCATAACAACGGCCATTATGATCGGTCTGTGCTGCTTATTAAAGAAATTACAATATACCATTTTTTTAAATAAATATTTAAAAACGGGTGCAGTTGTTGATGACGCCGTTTATTACCAAATTATTTTTTGGGGTTTTTTTTTTCGCCGTTTTATACCATTTTCCTATGAGAAAACTATGCAACCGTGTGAATTAGGATAAGTTTTGCATCTAACCTAATCGTGCTTTATATTTGGGACCAACCGAATACAACCAAGTATTTATTACTTTTCTCGAATAACTCTACTCAATGCCACAAACATTATGTATTTGTCTGAAAAAGTCTAAAGAATAAATATTATAAATAATAATTGTGCTTTGTCATCTGGAATTGCGAAAATAAAATAAAAACAAAATTTTTTGCTGATGTTGATACTCGTGCTTTGTCTCGCTAGCATCCGGTACGATGTGCGAGTGAAACGTGCGAGTGGCACGTGCTGCGAGAGTTCAGTCCACGCGAGAAATCCACGAGAGCGTTGTCATTTATGCATCATATTGATTGGTTAAATATTGATGAAGAATTCATCAATATCTTGACTTGAAATGCTTGAGGTATCTAAGAGTATCCTCATGATGACGCAGTTGTTTTCTAGCCGCCGTTACGGATGGGTTTAAAAAATAAAGTTGACGTTTCGATGTCATAAATTGTTTGGACATTGAGACACCCTTTAAAAACAACTGTACTATCATCGATGCATAGATTAGAAAAAGAGTGCATTTTCTGCTTGATATTATTATTATTATTGACAGTTTCCAGTAAAATTCTACTTATAATATCTTGATTTAATAAATATTCAAATAAATCCAGTTCTATGGAGTTTTTGGTAAACGTGGAACAATTATTGCCCGATCATTAGCTATCAATTGCGCGTACAACTGAAATAAAGAAACCAGATGTCCAATAAGAGAGATTGTCGGCAACTCTAGAAATAGTTGTAATATCAAGTCTTTGCTCAGAAATACCAGCAATGTCAGAAGGATCGTATTCTTCTTCACTGATGTCAAAATAGCAGTCTGGATCCAATAAAAATTCTATATTGTCCTCTTATAATAGGCATTTTAAGTGAGGAAAACAATCGTTGGTTCCTATAACTTTTTGTGATTGGTTGTAAATTTATTGTTAGCTATGTGTTTGTAAGTTGATTTTTAAAACAAACACCATCACTTAATTTCCTCTTTTTTTTACTTGTAACCACAAGTTAAAGATCGAAAGAATCGCGGGATTGAATGTCTATGGCGTCGTGTGCTGGACACGATTCGAGTGTCTATGAACGTCTAGGGCACCGCAGGGAAAAGGTTAAAGAACGAGCCCCGAGTACATATGGAGGAAAACCCAATTTTCGCGCGAGCAAAGGATAGCTAGAAAGGTTTGAAATAAGGCAATCTCTTCAAAATCTCAAAATAAAGTGCAAACTTGCGTCTGGTAATGCGAAAGGAGCAATGCAGTTTTTACAAAAAAGGGTTACTTGAAGAAAATTTATATATACCTCGTCAGGCATATAATGCTGATGAAACTAGTCCTGTACAATGGTGGGTTAACTATAAGGCTTAGATGATGATATCAATTTTAAATGGATGATTAAAAAAATATTTCTAAATAGCATAAAAAAATATTTTAATTGATCGATTAGCTATGAAAAATAGTCAAATATTGATAATTTACATTTATTAGTATATTCGATGTAATCAAATGAATAATGTTCATTCCCTTATGCATACCCTTCCACATTAAAGCACATAACCGTCTGCTAAATAAGTTATTGTATAAAATAATGTTTTAACTCGAGTGTACTCAACGTGTACAATGTGTCAAGTGTACTGTGAACCGATGAATGTCAACGAAAATATTAAAGTTGTGTGTTTATTTTTTAATTTACGATTAAAGTGTATATATTTATAGATTGAAAAATACCCATTAATATATAAAACAATAGTTGACATCGGCCATTTTCACAAAGGTTAGATAAGCATAATCTTTTTCAGCACAGTTGATCCAGGCACATTGAACTAAGCTATGAAAATCCGAATGTTAATTTTGTTGGACCTCTCGAACTGTATCATCAGTTGGCTTATCGGGGGAAATCCATTTTGTTTTAATAAAGGAATAATCTCAGCTACCTAAAGTGCAATAAAAGTGACATGACAAATAGATTTATTGCATTTTTTTCCGAATTTATATCTAGCTAAAGGTATAAATAGTATTCGAAGCGGTAGAAATTTATCAGTTCCCTTTGGTATTCCACATTGAATCGATCAGGTAAATAAATATAAACGTGACATTTAAAATTTAATTAATTTTTTTAATACATAACGCCTTTTTATTTTCAGAAATATCACAATGAAATTGATAATAGCTGCCATATTGGTAGCATCTGCCTATGGCAGTGTGATTCTTAGGCCGAACTTTGATACGGAGACCCACGAGATCCAATTGCCCAAGGATGTGTCGCCACTTGTTGAAATAATTGTAAATATTGTGAAGAAAACTGATGGATCATTCGATAGCCCGATATCAGTCCTCCCACACGTCCCGGACTTCGGCGTCTTCCCAAACCAGCCAGACTTCACCCGTCCAAATGGTGGAATCGACACTGACTTCTTGAAACCAGGCGCACCAGCCAAGCCAGACTTCGGAGTGTTCCCAAACCAGCCAGACTTCACCCGTCCAAATGGTGGAATCGACACTGACTTCTTGAAACCAGGCGCACCAGCCAAGCCAGACTTCGGAGTGTTCCCAAACCAACCTGACTTCACCCGCCCAAATGGTGGAACTGACACTGACTTTGAAACCAGGCACCAGCAAAGCCAGACTCTCGGGAGGTTCCTAAACCAACCTGACTTCCACCTGCCCAAATGGTGGAATCAACTGATACCTCGACTTCTTGAAACCAGGGCACCCAGCCAAGCCAGACTTCGGAGGTTCCTAAACCAACCTGACTGTTCTGTCCAAATGGTGGAACTGATACTGACTCTCTTGAAACCAGTACCCAGCCAAGCTTGTGACTTCGGAGGTTCCCAAACCAGCCTGTGACTTCCTCACCTGCCCAAATGGTGGAACTGACACTGACTTTGAAACCAGGCGCACCCAGCTGGCCAGACTCTCGGAGTGTTCCTAAACCAGCCAGATTCCACCTGGGTCTCAAATGGTGGAATCGACACTGACTTTGAAACCAGGCACCCAGCAAAGCCAGACTTCGGAGCAAGGTTCCTAAAACCAACCTTGACTTCACCTGGCCCAAATGGTGGAACTGACACTGACTCTTGGAACCAGGCGCACCAGCAAAGCCAGACTGGAGGTTCCCAAACCAGCCAGACTCTACCTGTCCAAAATGTGGTGGAATCGATACTGACTCTCTTGAAACCAGGCACCAGCCAGTTTGTGACTCTTTGGAGTGTTCCTAAACCAACCTTAGACTTCACTCCGCCCAAATGGTGGAACTGGACACTGACTTTGAAACTAGCAGTACCCAGCAGTTTTCAGACTTCGGAGTGTTCCCAAACCAACCTGACTTCACCCGCCCAAATACTGGAATCGACACTGACTTCTTGAAACCAGGTGTACCAGCTCAACCAGACTTCGGAGTGTTCCCAATCCAACCAGAACTCACCCGCCCAAACACTGGAATCGACACTGACTTCTTGAAGCCAGGCGCACCAGCTCGACCAGACTTCGGAGTGTTCCCCAACCAGCCAGACCTCACCCGCCCCGATACCGGAATCGACACTGACTTCTTGAAGCCAAGTGTACCAGCTCAACCAGACTTCGGAGTATTCCCAATCTTGCCAGAGCTCACCCGCCCAAATGGTGGAATCGACACTGACTTCTTGAAACCAGGCGCACCAGCAAAGCCAGACTTCGGAGGTCTCTAAACCAACTCCTGACTTCACCTGCCTCCAAATGGTGGAATCGATACCACTCTTAAACCAGGGCGCACCAGCAAAGCCAGACTTCGGAGGTTCTAAACTAACTCCGCTTTGGATCACCTGGGTCCAAAATGGTGGAATCCTGATAATTGACTTCTGAAACCAGGGCGCACCAGCAAAGCCAGACTCTGGAGTGTTCCTAAACTAACCTGACTTCACCTGGGCCCAAATGGTGGAATCACTGACACTGACTTTGGAAACCAGGAAGCACTGCAGCAAAGTTTTCACTGGAGTGTTCCCAAACCAGCCAGACTCTACCCAGCTCCAAATGGTGGAACTGACACTGGACTTCCTTGAAACCAGGCACCAGCCAAGCCAGACTCTGGAGGTTCCTAAACCAACTGACTGTTCCTGGCCCAAATGGTGGAATCAGATACTGACTTCTTGAAACTAGGCACCTCAGCAAAGCCAGACTCGGAGTCCCTAAACCAACCTGACTTCACCTGTCCAAATGGTGGAACTGACACTGACTTTGAAACCAGGCGCAATTCCCAGCCTGTGACTTCGGAGTGTTCCTAAACCAACCTTGACTTCACCTGCCTCCAAATGGTGGAATCGATAATTGACTTCTTTGAAACTAGGCACCATGTGCCAGACTTCGGAGTGTTCCCAATCCAGCCAGACTTCACCCGTCCAAATGGTGGAACTGATACTGACTTCGAAACCAGGGTGCACCAGCTGCCAGACTCGGAGTGTTCCCAAACCAACCCTTGACTCCCCACTCCCGCCCAAAATGGGTGGAACCCACACCGACTTTGAAACTAGGCACCAGACTTCGGAGGTTCTAAACCAACCTGACTCTACCCGTCCAAATGTGGTGGAATCTACACTGACTCTTGAAACCAGGCGCACCAGCTAAGCCAGACTTCGGAGTGTTCCCAATCCAACCTGACCTCACCCGCCCAAATGGTGGAATCGACACTGACTTCTTGAAACCAGGCGCACCAGCAAAGCCAGACTTCGGAGTGTTCCCAAACCAGCCAGACTTCACCCGTCCAAATGGTGGAATCGACACTGACTTCTTGAAACCAGGCGCACCAGCAAAGCCAGACTTCGGAGTGTTCCCAAACCAACCTGACTTCACCCGCCCAAATGGTGGAATCGACACTGACTTCTTGAAACCAGGCGCACCAGCCAAGCCAGACTTCGGAGTGTTCCCAAACCAACCTGACTTCACCCGCCCAAATGGTGGAATCGACACTGACTTCTTGAAACCAGGCGCACCAGCAAAGCCAGACTTCGGAGTGTTCCCAAACCAGCCAGACTTCACCCGCCCAAATGGTGGAATCGACACTGACTTCTTGAACCAGGCGCACCCAGCCAAGCCAGACTTCCTGGAGGTTCCTAAACCAACCTGACTTCACCTCGCCCAAATGGTGGAATCGATTAATTGACTTTGAAACTAGGCGCACCAGCAGCCAGACTTGGAGGTTCCCCAAACCAACTCCCACTTCACCAGCCCAAATGGTGGAATCGGACATCGACTTGGAAACCAGGCGCACTCCAGCCAAGCCAGACTCTGGAGGTTCCTAAACCAACCTGGATTTCTAACGCCCAAATGGGTGGAATCGACATCGACTCTTGAAACCAGGCGCACCAGCCGCTTGCCAGATTCTATAGTTCCAAACCAACCTGACTTCCACCCGCCCAAATGGTGAACTGATTTCACTGACTCTTTGAAACCAGGCGCACCAGCCAAGCCAGACTTCGGAGTGTTCCCAAACCAGCCAGAGCTTAACAGACCATCCCATGGAATCAACATTAATCATTTGAGACCAGGATTACAAAACATTATTCAAAGCCTTCCATTGAATTCAATCATTGATAGACCAGCCACCAGCATCATTCGTTGATTTCAAATATTTTTTGCCTAACAATTGTACTTATATAGTTATCTTGTTAAAATGAATGTCTTGTGTCAATAGTAATCACAATAAATATATATAATTATCCAAAAACATGTTTTTTTATTTCTATATAAAGTAAATTTATTTTAATATCATTAAGGTAATCGACGAATTTAAAACGCATTTAAACTATTAATAATGAATTATTTGAGCTTCGACGAACACAACAACACAGATGAACACAAGCCCGACGAACAAGAACGATCTCAATCAGCATTTCCGACCTAGCAAAATGAAAAACCGAAACAACATTTTTGACGATTTAAATGAAATAAAAACAAATCAAGGACAAGACCATTACAACAAAAACGAAAAAGGGCGCTGCTCTATATCTCCGAATGTTAACAAACCAAGAAGAATAATAAATGAATAATACTATCATAATTTTCATTAATTATAATTTAGTTATATATTAACATTTGCTATTATATATTTTTAAGAGTTAGCAAAAAGCTTTCGAACCATCTCTCTTCTTAGCGTTGTATACAAACTCTCTGTTGGTCCGATTCTCATGAGGGGTACCCCCCTCATGAGAATCGGACCAACAGTTGAAAAACACATCCCACCCGAACAAGCCGGATTTAGACCAGGGAGAAGCTGCGATGAACAGGTTCTCTGTCATTCACCCAAATCGATGCGGATTCCAAAGGCGTAAAAAAGCGAGCCGTCTTCTTGGACCTAACGTCGGCCTATGATACGGTATAGAAACAAGGACTCTATTAAGGGCTGCAAGATCTTCAAAATGCAAACAAACGATCAAATTATTAGAAACATATGCTTTCCGAAGGGTCTTCTACGTCACAATCGACGGCGGAAGCGCAACGTGAAAAAGGGTTCTCCAAAACGGACTGCCGTAAGTCCTAGCTCCGACGCTCTTTAATATTTACACCTCGGACATACCGGAATCCGCATTCCGCAATATAATTCATATACGCCGACGACATTGCATTGGTGACGCAAGCCGGAGACTTCCAGAAGATTGAAGAAGTGCTAAACAAAGACTTAAATGAAATGAAAAAATATTTTACAAAATGGCACCTCCAACCAAACCCGGACAAAACAGTCTCCACAGTCTTTCACTTGGCAAATGCGTCGGCCAATACTACTCCGAATCTTACGATGTGCGGTAAAGACGTCTCAACTGACATAGCCCCAAGATACCTTGGGGTGAAACTAGACAGAACCCGGTCGTTTCGCCAAAACCTGCAGTCAGTAAAGGCCAAACTCAAAACCCGAGAGAACATTGTCGGGAAACTCACCGGGACATCGAGGGGTTGCAAGACCGAGGTTCTACGCACATCCGCTCTCTGTCTGGCTTATAGCGTAGCTGAATACTGCGCTCCAGTATGGCGACAGAGCATGCACCGAAAAGGAGTTGACACAGAGCCAAACCATATTATGCGCAAGATAACAGGCCTAATGCGTCCGACACCAGTTCCGTGGCTACCCGTAATCTCCCACATTGAGCCGCCAGAAATCAGAAGGAGTCGCTGCTCTCACCGTCTCTGGAATCGCATAGCCCTAATGCCATACCTACCAATCCATGAAGACCTCACAAATCTTCCATCATTACGGTTAAAATCAAGAAAACCGTCGTGGACAGACCGCGGAGAAGATGACTCAAACCTTAAATCTCGATGGACGGAAGAATGGAGTGAGAGTGGAGTGGACGCGAACAACGCATTCCCCGACCCTACTGCGGAGCCGAGCGGTTTGAATCTCCCGCGCAAAATGTGGGTAACTCTAACCCGCGCCCGCACAGGTCGACGGCAGGACAGCGTAAACCCTCTACAGATGGGGTTATGCAGAGAGTCCCACATGTGAGTGCGGAGCGATTCAGTCCACCAAGCACGTAGTGGAGAGTGTCAATTTCACTCTTTCCCCGGTGGCCTAGCCGCGCTAAATACCCTTAGCCCGAATGCACTACAATGGCTGGCGTCTGCGCCGCTAGAGGCTATTATTTTAATTCCTATTATTATTATTGAGTATTATAGATTATATTATTATTATTATTATGGATTGTATTATTATCTCATAAATAAATAAATAAATATATTTTTAATATTTGTAGTGGTCACACTTTGAGGATCCTACAAAGTTCGGGGAATGTCTAGAAGATTAAGTACATGCTTATTTTAGCTTTTAAATAAACTTCGGTCTGTTGTAAAAACCCTCTAAACATTGCACACGATACGTGATAAGACAATGGAGAGTTTTATACCTGCAACTCCTTATCAAGGAAGAGTGGCCTACAGTATCGAGAGACCGACCACCTGCAAGGGATTAGGCCATTAGCGACAAGATGCTAATTGGTCGCATTTAACATTGTTACACGCAGCTGCAGAAGATTTAAATTAGATGTTTTCATTGCCATTACAAAAACTGACTACCTGACTAATCCGTTCCCACGGAACGTTTGGTCAGGAAGGGGAACCGTCCAGTATAAAAAGGGCGCTCCGAGTCGAAAACAGCAGAGTCCGGGTTTACTACTAAACCCAGTGTACCGAAGATACCGACCGAGCTGGCGATGCTCGTCGGGAAGAAACACGCTCTCTCCGATGCCTCCGAGCGCTGACTTCGATCGCGCTATGGCCTGGAATTACGAACCTCGAGCTAGAGCTGCAATTTTTTGTGCAACGTCCTTACGCTCACAAAGCCGTGACCTTCACCGTAAGCAGACACAATATCGGACATCAGTGGCACTTGCTGCCCACACCGGAATCGCTTCCGTAAACCATCCACCGACTAGGAGTCGGTAGACCGGAAGCAGATCGACGTCGCTACTTCGACGCAATTAGAAACCGACGCGATCGCTTTTATCAATAATATTCTTCCTGCATTATGTCTGTATGTTAAAAATGCACCAATAAATACAAGTGTCATTAAAAATAATCTTATGGAGTCAGATTAATTTATCCGCGGAGCTTGAACCCCTAAATATTAAATAATATTATAACCTTTTCTTAATCTTAAATACAGCATTAAAAACTACATTACCTTGAATTCAAACCAATGTATTCTTGTAATAACGCCACGAAAGTAGGAGATCTATGGAATTTACTCTATTTTCACTGTTTATATTTAACCACTTTTTCCCATTACCTAGGTTTGTATAAATATTTATAAATTATATTAAAATAAATGATAAGCATCTGATTTAATTTTTACAGACATAGAAAGAATTATTTTTTTAATATAAATTGATCGAGTCTATGGATGATGCAGTTTATTTGGGATTTACAAGAATTGGACTAATTTTCTTGTTCTAAAGTTTCCACCGTCTATTACATCTTTTGTTGGGCAAAAAACAACTGGATTATATAGAAATAGTCCGAAATTTAATTTTTCAGGTATGTCTGGTTTAAAGAGGCTAGTATTTATTCTGGTATTATAAAGAGTAAACGACTGTCAATCAATCAAAATGAATGATTTTCTTATTATCATAATAAATCATGATAATCCTTTAATAAATATTTAAATATTGAGTGTTCTAGAATCTAGATTACATAAATAGGTTATTTTTTATTGTATATTTAATATTTTGGATAATTGCGAAAAAGTAATAAATCATTTATAAAATTCAAAACTATTGTAATTTATTGGTTAACGAAATATTGTTATAATAATGACAGAATTGTTACATTTTTAGTATTAAAATAATGATAAAACTGACTACTATTTAAGCTACATGATTAGATTATTATAGTTAAATTCAGCGAATGATGCTGGTGGCTGGTCTGTCGACGATGGAGTTCATTGGGATATCCAAGCCCTGGACTGGGACGCCTGGTCTCAAGTGTCCGACTTCAATTCCTGTATTTGGTCGGGTGAATTCTGGCTGGATTGGGAAGGCTCCGAAGTCTGGTTGAGCTGGTACACCTGGTTTCAAGAAGTCAGTGTCGATTCCTGTGTTTGGGCGGGTGAGTTCTGGCAGAATTGGGAAGGCTCCGAAGTCTGGTTGAGCTGGTACACCTGGTTTCAAGAAGTCAGTGTCGATTCCTGTGTTTGGGCGGGTGAGTTCTGGCAGAATTGGGAAGGCTCCGAAGTCTGGTTGAGCTGGTACACCTGGTTTCAAGAAGTCAGTGTCGATTCCTGTATTTGGGCGGGTGAGTTCTGGTTGGATTGGGAACACTCCGAAGTCTGGTTGGATCGGGAAGACTGGCACCAATGGGACGACGCTGTCGATTTCTGGCACATGTGGAACGTTCTCTACTGACTCTTCGGTTTTCTTGATGATGTTGATGATGATTTGTATTTTTGGGGCGATTTCGGCTGGGAGATCGACGATGGTTGGGCCATCGATGGATGGGATTCCCTGGTCGATGTGGGTTGGTCTGGTGATTTCACCGATGATGGCGGAGTTGATGAGGTTGTCGATGTTTGGTCCGATGGGTCTGGTCATGTCGAGTGGGTTTTGTTCGATGATGATTGGTTGAGCTGGTCCATCGAAGTTTGGTCTGAGGATGTCAGTGGAGGCACCTGGTCTCACGACTGCTCCATAGGCCGAAGCCACCAAAGCCAAAACGAAGAATGCCTTCATCTTTAATTACTTCTGAAACAATCAACAAAAATTAAAATCAAATATAAATGATTAGTATCAATTATATTTTCATCTCTTACCTTGTTGCTGTGTATAACACCAAGAGGAGTATGATGTCCAGTTTAATTGTACGTGTGCTTTTATACTATATCAATTAGTTTTAGAATAGATAAAATGGCTCATTTATGTGATGGAAATCCCTGAAACATTTTAGTAATAAAAGCATTGTCTTTCTATGACACTATTATGATTATTTAATAGTTATCAAAATCCGTATAATAAATTTTATTTAATCCCGAATTTTGTCGATTGTTCATGTTTTAAAAAAAAATGTATTTTGTATAAGTTGTAAAATTTTAACTGGCATCAAATTCCAAAGCACTTCAGATAGCGAAAGATGAATTAGAGTTTGAGTTGTGGAAAATATTAATTTTCAGTTATTTAATTATGCTCAATGATTATAAAATTAAAAATATTTTTATTGCCATAGAACACTTTTAAAAATTTTAGCGTGCTTTTAATTTTATTCATATTTTTTTAATGATATAAATGCATATATAGTACGGTCTCGTTGAGCGCTTCTTCGATTAACACTGTATTAATAAAGAGTTTGCTCAAAGTAATAAAAAACGCCAAGCGAGACACATTCGAATCTAGGTTGCATGTTTTTTAATAAGAAATCTTGGATCATTTTGCAAACCAAGACAAAAGCATTCGGGATGTCAATAGGATCCCGGACGCCAACAACCTCCTTTGTGTCTTAACATTGCGCAGTTTAGAATAAAGAATGGAATGTCCTTGTGTATAAGACCAAATGAGACGTAAATCAGAATTGAAGCCCGTCGCCACTTTCTACTTTTATGGCTTATTTCAAAGGAACCCAAATCTCTAAAAATCAATAGATCACAAGGATACAATAAAACAATAAATATTGGGAGTCGACAATGACTATTGTGTCTTCAGAGAATAAAGAAGATCAATATAGAGTAATTGCAACCGAAGAATTCCACGGTCATTGTGAAGAACGGGTTGTAAAACCAAAGCAACGCAGGTGGCTCATAATTCAAAATACAAGGACGGTCATCAAAGATATTTATGGACGAGCGAATATTGAAGAACTGCCTCTTTGACGCCAGAAGATGGCAAAGTATTGGACACTACTCCGACGAATCGGAAGCTGACCACGCCTTGAGATCGAGCGGGGGTAGTTGATCAACAGTTAAATATATTTGCAGAAATAATTTAGTGAAGATTTCAAGTCTTACTCTCATATCGAGATCATCTCTTCGTAAGCAAAGGAAACTTTGCTTTGAATCCAGTACCAAAGAAATCTTTGGGAACACCTATATCTCAACATTCAGTACCAAAGGAATCTTTGGGAACCTTCTGTCGCCGTACCAAGAATATTTTCTTCATCGCAACAGAGATAAACCCATCGAACTGACGACACCAGCATCTCTTCAATAAACATCATTGTCAAAACTTGTCAATAATTTGGCGCCATAGATCATGTACCTTTTTGATAATAGAGCCCGTGTGCCTTAACAATGGTGGCAGGGATGGATTGCCATTTTTTGGTACTACTGTCGCGCCCCCTTAACAACATCGTAAATGCATTAAAAATTTGACCTTGCTTGGTAAGATCGATATATCCAAAAACGGAGTTTTATAAGGAACTATGGCTGAAATTATCCAAGAGCATGTGGGGGTTATTCTACAGAGTGCGAGATAATTTCTCGCACTTTAATTTGAATATGTCCCATAATTATGAGTGACATATAGCACCCCTAGCGGAATAAAGTGACATCACCCCCTTCAGCAAATTGATCATCAGCACCACTGCTAAGGCGTCCCGCGGGCAACCAAACCCTCTATCTCTGTCCCCGGCGGTCGAAACGTTAAGATGTTCCTGCATTTCGCTCTGTCGTAAGATGTAGTCGCCATCTTGTTGCGCTACACACGGATGCCGCCATGATGACTCTGGATATATCCTCTCGTCTTCTCCATGACAAACCAATTAACAGACAAGCTGGCCAATACAATCGCTAACGTTCTGGCTGTAGACTACGTCTCAGCATCCTCGGCACAGTGCCCTCAGCTGGTCTCTCGTCGGGATCATTAGAGGAGTACTCCTCTGTAGATTCTCTTGGCACTAGACCGCCACGAGTGCCATCACTGCCAGAGATTACCAAGCCGAGAGTACCAGAGTCTGCAAGTTTCCCGCGCATTGCATTCATAGCGTGTTTAGCCTAATATTTATATTTATGTAACATATATTATTTTGGGAATTAACGTATTGCCCCTTTCCCTATTTATTAATACTTTATATTAATATTACCCCGTTTAATGCTCTCACATTTTCATAAATACGTACTTATAAAATAATATCATTTTATTGTTTAGTTTTTTTTTATAGAACCATTAATTGAGAAGAATCTTTAAATTTATGTCGAAGCGGAATATGATCTCTATAATGGAGATTGTGTGCTCTAAAGATTATCGAGCTACAGCAATTATATTAAGTATTTAAAGTTTTTGTAATTATTTTCTTAGAAATAATAGCGGATATAGGATAACAGATGAAAGCACGATACCAAAAATAATCTGAAATTTGAATTTTGCAGGCTGAATAATTTAATTGTCTCAATATTTTGTCGCTATGTATCTTGACATTGATAGCAATATTGCATGCTGTAATGATGTCTCAGCTTTCGTATTCGTCGGGCATGGCTTCTTGCGATTTATTTCTGTTCTCGAGGATAAAAAATGATACAAAGTATTTTACTTACATTTTTCTAAGCAATATTTTGAAGAAATCATAGGATTGTTTTTTTTTATTTTAATTATCGTTGTTTATGATTTTATATAATGTCAAAATACACTTATAATATAAACATGTTTTGACTAAGGTTTAGCAAAAATACTTTATTTTCGCAATTTGTGTGGTTTTCATAATTTATTTATTACATTATGATAAGTATTGTTATAAACTATTAGATTATTTGTTAATCGTAGTAATGTGCTAATAAAAAATATTTTTTTTTGTATAAATTTTATTTTATGCATTTTTTACAGATCTACATGCAAGAAAAGCAAATTTGAAATAAGGATAATTCATTTTATATAATAAAATAATTAAATAAGTTTAATTGAGGTTCTTAGCGGATGATGCTGGTGGCTGGTCTGTCGACGATGGAGTTCATTGGGATGTCCAAGCCTTGGACTGGGACTCCTGGTCTCAAGTGTCCGACTTCAATTCCTGTGTTTGGGCGGGTGAGTTCTGGCAGCATTGGGAAGGCACCGAAGTCTGGTTGAGCTGGTACGCTTGGCTTCAAGAAGTCAGTGTCGATTCCAGTGTTTGGGCGGGTGAGTTCTGGTTGGATTGGGAACACTCCGAAGTCTGGTTGGATTGGGAAGACTGGCACCATTGGGACGACGCTGTCGATTTCTGGCACATGTGGGACGTTCTCTACTGACTCTTCGGTTTTCTTGATGATGTTGACGATGATTTGTACCATTGGGGCGATTTCGGCTGGGAGATCGATGATGGTTGGTCCATCGATGGATGGGATTCCTTGGTCGATGTGGGTTGGTCTGGTGATTTCACCGATGATGGCGGAGTTGATGAGGTTGTCGATGTTTGGTCCGATGGGTCTGGTCATGTCGAGTGGGTTTTGTTCGATGATGATTGGTTGAGCTGGTCCATCGAAGTTTGGTCTGAGGATGTCAGTGGAGGCACCTGGTCTCACGACTGCTCCATAGGCCGAAGCCACCAAAGCCAAAACGAAGAATGCCTTCATCTTTAATTACTTCTGAAACAATCAACAAAAATAAAATCAAATATAAATGATAGTATCGATTATATATTATTTCTCTTACCTTGTTGCTGTCTATAACACCAAAAGGAATATGATGCTTAGAGCGGTAATTCGTGGGTTTTTATACTATAACAATTGGTAAAAGATTTATGATTAAAATATCATAAAATGGTATCGATATTCTAAAACACTATATATTGTATATATTTGTATGCTATCGAAATCTCTATAATAAATTTTAGTTAATTTTAAGATATGCCCATAGATTATGAAAATATCTTCTAATAATAAAAACACTTATTAAATTTCTCTATTCCAATGACGTATTTAATATAAATTTTGTGATATAGTCATATTTTTGTTCAAATAACATTTATTATTTATTAATTATAATTATATTATTTAAAATAATATAATTATAATCAATAAATAACATTTATTATTTATTGATTATAATTATATTATTTGAAATAATATTTCAAGAAGAAATTTCAGCCTCAAAAAATGTAAATATATTTTTTAAAAATCAAAAAATATATTAGTTAGGGTATTGTAATAAAATTTTTCATTATTTAGTAATAAACATTAACCGTGTTAAAGTGAATGTCTAGAATAGAAATCTATATGCATTGTATTTTAAAACAAAATAAACCATCTCGATATTTAGCCCGGATAATCGGGAGCAAGGGCGCGATGTCCATATGGCCATATTGTGCGGCGCACACAGGCGCCGGATAGTTCTGGAATATATATAAAAAAAATATATTTTAAATGCGTCATTCCAATGGTAAAATTTAATAAGTTTTTTTTATTATTAAATGATATTTTCATAATCTACGGGCAATCTTAAAATGAACCAATATTTATTATGGAGATTTTGATAGCATTCAATTATATATAGTGTATATAGTGAATAATGATATCATTTTATGAGATTTTAATCATAAATCTTTTACCAATTGTAATAGTATAAAAACTCACGAATTACTGCTCTAGGCATCATATTCCTTTCGTTGTTATACACAGCAACAAGGTAAGAGATGAAAATATAATCGATACTAATCATTTATATTTGATTTTAATTTTTGTTGATTGTTTCAGAAGTAATTAAAGATGAAGGCATTCTTCGTTTTGGCTTTGGTGGCTTCGGCCTATGGAGCAGTCGTGAGACCAGGTGCCTCCACTGACATCCTCAGACCAAACTTCGATGGACCAGCTCAACCAATCATCATCGAACAAAACCCACTCGACATGACCAGACCCATCGGACCAAACATCGACAACCTCATCAACTCCGCCATCATCGGTGAAATCACCAGACCAACCCACATCGACCAAGGAATCCCATCCATCGATGGACCAACCATCATCGATCTCCCAGCCGAAATCGCCCCAATGGTACAAATCATCGTCAACATCATCAAGAAAACCGAAGAGTCAGTAGAGAACGTCCCACATGTGCCAGAAATCGACAGCGTCGTCCCAATGGTGCCAGTCTTCCCAATCCAACCAGACTTCGGAGTGTTCCCAATCCAACCAGAACTCACCCGCCCAAACACTGGAATCGACACTGACTTCTTGAAGCCAAGCGTACCAGCTCAACCAGACTTCGGTGCCTTCCCAATGCTGCCAGAACTCACCCGCCCAAACACAGGAATTGAAGTCGGACACTTGAGACCAGGAGTCCCAGTCCAAGGCTTGGACATCCCAATGAACTCCATCGTCGACAGACCAGCCACCAGCATCATCCGCTAAGAACCTCAATTAAACTTATTTAATTATTTTATTATATAAAATGAATTATCCTTATTTCAAATTTGCTTTTCTTGCATGTAGATCTGTAAAAAATGCATAAAATAAAATTTATACAAAAAAAAAATTTTTTAATTGCACCAAACTTTTTTTAAAAAAAATTATGATAACGATTTTCTAATTTCAATTAGAATTTTTGTAAGAGCTACTATGTCCTAATGTTCAAATCTCCATTGGTCGATGCACTTCACTTAAGTATCTACAGTAGTCAGTCCTGGGTTTTGAATAATATAATTTATAATTTCTCTTTCTCTTGGTTGACTTAAATTAGTAATAATATCCGTATTATTAAAATATTTAAAACCCAGATCACATAAACCACTCTTCAATGATTTCTTTATCGAGAAGCCTCGGATCCGCCTCATTACAATCCATTAATCTCTTCTAAATCAGGTCAAATTTTCACTAATGATCGAAGGACTTTTTTATTTTATGTTGTAACGAATTTAATCATCATGATTTCAAGATCCTAAATAATGTGTTGCATATAAATTGATTAGATCCCCGGATTATCTACAATCTGGATAATCAGCGCACGGATAATCGGGTTTCATATTTAACAAGAATTTTTGGGCGCCTAAATCCTCTTAAATAATAGCATAGTTTTTAAGTTTTTGTGTTTAATTTAGGATCTTTTTCGAGAATAATATTTGAATAAGTATGTTTCCATATACAGTAAGTAGAATAACTAAAAATCAATTTTAGGGAAGAATCAGGATTCGAAGATGCTTAACAAATTTAAGAGAAGATTGATACTGATATCGAGTGCTCACAAAAGATTCTTAGTGCTATGGAACTTAGATCTAATTTCTATGCAAATTTTGGAATTAATTTAAGAATATCTAAAATATAGATTCATATTTTAAATATCGAACTCTTACCTAAAATGAAAAGATTTTATTTGAGAACTACATTCATATAAAATCTGCTTTTCAGAAAGTAAAAAATCTCTGGGGATATTTTTTAATCGCGTTATATAATGCGTTAAAGGACCAAATGATAACGAAAAATCAAGAAAAAATAAGTTTTTGTGGAATCGATCAAAATTTTTTTTGAGGAAAATTCTTTTAGTAATACATTTCATAACTATTAAGTGGATTCATAAGTAACTTATACTTTCTCTCAGTCCATGTATCTTTAGGGGTTCAACTCCGCGGATAAATTAATCTGACTCCATAAGATTATTTATTAATGACACTTGTATTTATTGGTGCATTTTTAACATACAGACATAATGCAGGAAGTATATTATAGATAAAAGCGATCGCTCTATTCTCTACTCTGCGTCGTGGTATGAAGCGACGTCGATCTGCCATCTCTGCTGTGGATTTCACCGACTTCTTTAGTCGGCTTGTAGCGAAGATTCTATGGCAGCAAGGGCCACTGATGTCCGATGTGTTGTCTGCTTACGGTGAAGGTCACGGCTTCAGCGACGTAAGGACGTTGTACAAAATTGCGGCACTAGCTCGAGTGTCTGCGAATTGTGGCCATGGCGCGATCGAAGTCAGCGCTCGGAGGCATCGGAGAGAGTGTGTTTCTTCCCGACGAGCATCGTCAGCTCGGTCGGTATCTTCGGTTTTAGGGGTAAACCCGGACTAGTAAACCCGGTTTAGAAGTAAACCCGGACTCTGATGTTTTCATATGTTTTTGTTTGTTTTTGGAGCGCTTCCCTTTCGGGTCTATCTCCTTCATCGATTTAGTGTTTTGCTTAACCCCTAAATAATCAATTTATTTGCCGTAACGTACGTGCTGGTCAAATTTGCCCAATGTACCATTTTCCATTCTGCAATAAAAGGATTTTAATTAATAAATTATTTAGGTTTTAGAATATTGTTTGTTGGTCAACTATGCGTTGTACATTTGTTAGTTAATAAATAAAAAAAGAAAAAAAATAAAGAATAGAAGCTGGAGTTGGTAAGGAATTGTTGGTCCAGAAATAGTTTCGGGGTTAGCCTATCCCTGTCTTTGCGTTGGATATTTCTTCTACTTCTTCCAGAATGGCCCGTGGACGTCTGACGAAGGAGCTACTGTAATGTGAAAGAGTACTTTATAGATTTGTTGTCGATGTTTTTTAAGCTTTTGTAATGTTTTGCGATTTTTTTGCAACCGTGCATGCTAGTTTGTTCTATGTCTTTAGGATCGTGGAATTTCTTACATAATAAGGGCGTCGACAATTTTCCTGAGACATATGTTTTGAACTACTTGAATTTTGCCCAAACGCGTGGCATTGCGTACCCCAAACTCTGACACCCGTACGTTAGAATAGGTCTGACTATTGAGTTGAAAATTAGTAGTTTATTTTTTAGATTTAATTTACTTTTTTTCTGCCTGGCGAGGATTGACAGTGCGCTGCAGATCTCGGCCTTTTGTACAATAATAATTACTATGTTTGCGCCAATTTAATGCATTGTCTAGCTGAAGGCCCAGATATTTGGGTTGATTTTGTCCACGGACGGTTCGTCGAACATTTGACTGTGCCTGAAGGGCTTGGATTTAATTTTCACGCGAAGAGGATGGCGGCTTTGATGGTTGATTGCGCATCCTCCATCTTTCAAACCACGCTTCTAATAAATTGATGTTTGTTTTGCAGAGCTTTGCTATTATCTTGGCGTTGATCGAACGTTGAAGGATGGCCGTGTCGTCTGCATAAAGCGCGATCATGGCGAGCTCTGATTTTGGAATTGGGATGTCCGCGGTGTATAGCGAAAACAGCAGAGGGGATAGCACCGATCCCTGTGGTACTCCGGCGGTGATGTTCCTTGAGGAGGATACGCCTGTGTTAATTGTGATTTGAAATTTTCTATTGTTTAAAAAGGAATTTATCATTGAGATCAAGGGGGGTGGTATGGAAAATTTATCTAGTTTTGCTATCAGACCGCTGTGCCAGACTCTGTCAAAGGCTTATATTAACTAAATAAATTGATAATATTAGCTATTTGGGTTAAAAAAAAATCTTTTTGAGGCAATAAATAAATCAAGGTAGTTATTAATATCCGTTTTTTATTGTTTTAAATATTTCAAGTATCTAAAAAGTTGATAGTCGCTTGGGGCAATGTTCAGGGAATTCGATGGGTGAGGAAGAAATTCCTAAGATAATCTATTGATTTTTTCAAAACGTGTGGTCGAGCGATGTCTTGGTCTAAAATTAACCCTTCATCGATTTACAAAGGCTGGTATTTTTTAAGCTAGAGCCTCTTTCAAACGATCTAGCTGTGTACAATACGCGTCTGTCATCTCTCCCTCGATGGATGGAGACCAAGTTAGACGTACTACTTGTTATCTTTCCTCAACGATAATATGTCCTAATAATCTCTGCACTTTTCTCTTCGATTATATAATATTAATGCTCGCGCTTGAAGAATTTTTGATCTTAAAGTCACATGTCAGATCCCATAAGGACCAGCTGAATAGAATATTTATTTATATGCATATGTGTTTTACTTTCCTGGGGTCAGTCGATAAGGACTGGGCTTTCCTTATTCATATAACTCGACCACGACTGGGTGGCTTTCATCTTCAGACACAACGTGGGAGATAATGGGAAAGTAGTTCATAATAAAGCCCTTTGCATCCTACTAAATGCATAACATTATCTTCTTAGGGTGTTATCTTGTTCTTGAGATAAGAGTTGGGGGTTGATTGACCATGCGAGAGTTAACTTCTGACAAGTTATGAGGTTTCACAATTCTTTTAAATGCCTGTCAACTAAAGTAGGAAGTATAGTGACTACCTGTGTTAGTTTCGGTACTATCAATTTCGGATCTTCATCGACAGCTAACCTAAAATCGTAACATTCAATCCCTTAAAATCTACTATACCTTGGTAGATATTCAATATCAATACATCTCTGCATCTATTGAAGAGCAACATTTATAGACAGCTTTTAGGTTAATCACGTTATGAAAGAAATATGCATGACGCGTAGAGCCCATTGTATTTTCTGCTTGATGATCTCTAGCAGTGACGGCACTCGTGGGGATCTAGTGCCAAGAGTATCTGCAGAGGAGTACTCCTCCAATGATCCCGACGAGAGGCTGATTGAGGGTCATTGTGACGGTGGTGCTGAGGCAGAGTCTGCACCCAGAACGTCAGTGATTGTGATTGTGTTAGCTTGACTGTTAATTGTTAGTCGATATGGTTTGGCATAGAGAAAAGGAGAGGATATATCCAGAGTCGTCATGGCGGCATCCGTGTATAGTGCAACAAGATGGCGACTACATCTGCCCGCGTGACGCCTTAGCAGTGGCGCTGATGATCATTGTGTTTGAGGGGATGATGCTACTTGATCCCGCTAGGGGCTCACTCAATATTATGGGACATATTAAAATGAAAGAACCGCCACGATTGTTATTATAAATTAAGTGCAATTCAATCATTGATTCTAAATAACTAAAATTATATATTTTTCTCATTCATAAATCATACAATGAGTTGTATCGTTTCTTTAACTAATCTAGTCTGAACACCTTCGGGTTTTCATGACAGTTTTATGAAATTTATATTGTGTCGAGTTATTTGAGCCAAAAAAAAAAATGATAATAAACTGCGTATGATATTAATCCATCTTCATCGATTGCACCAATAAACGCTTTATTATAACATCGTCGCTATCAAATTATCAAATATTTTTATGGATCATTGTGTAGGGGGTTCAATAGATTAAAGTCTCGTAAATATTTGAAGGAAATTATTTTATTATGATTTTTTTAAATATTGAATATATAGTTACATACTAATAATCTCAAATGATAGAAATGTTTGGGGCGAAATTAATAGATGATGTCAGCTGCTGGGCGGATGAATATGGGTTGTTCTTGTGGAATAGCTGGACGTAGGAGACTCTCTGGCTTGACTTCTGTTGGTCTGGTCAAATCGTCGATGACTGGGAATGTTCCGAAGCTGGGCTTTTCTTCAACGACTATTGGTGGAAGAGCTGGCATCACTGGTACAAATGGTTCTTCGGGTACTATTGGCATGACTGGTGGAAGAGCTGGCATCACTGGTACAAATGGTTCTTCGGGTACTATTGGCATGACTGGTGGAAGAGCTGGCATCACTGGTACAAATGGTTCTTCGGGTACTATTGGCATGACTGGTGGAAGAGCTGGCATCACTGGTACAAATGGCACCTCAGGAACTGCTGGCACGGCTGGTACTTCTGGAACTGTGTCGCATTCTCCCGGTACAACGATTGGGAGTTCGATTTGTTTCTGTTCAGTCTTTTCGGCGATGTTGATGATGATCTGGATGGTCGGTGCGGAATCAGATGGAGACGAGATGACCGTGTGTCCTTCTGGTTTGATGTCCAAGGATGGAATCATGTTTTCATGTGGGGTCGGTCTGATCATCGAGTTGATTGGCGCTTGTTGGGGGTAGATGGGTCTGGCCATCGACATGACATTGGGCCTGCCGTAAACGGCTGCCACCAAGCACAGGGCGACGAAGAAGGTCTTCATTTTGATATCGGAGTTAACTGCAACAAACAAAATAAACTATTAATAAATATCAATGAATACTAATGAATATTTTCATATTCGATACTTACCACAGTACTGAATGTTGCAATACTATGAGAATGAATTATAGATCGAATTTTCCTCTATATATACTTGGATGGAAAATCGGCTTCTTTTGTTCAGTTCTATATACTTTACAACTTTTTATATCCATTATTTGGCGTAGATAATTTGTATTGATCATAATGTTATAAAACAGTATAAATTTTTGAAAGTTATTGCATTCGTATACGAAAGTAATAACAGGGACAGAGGATTTCAATTAATTAAAAAAAAATATATACAGTGAAACCCCGTTTATGCGTGTTTTTAGTTTTTACAGTCCTGTTTTATTTTAGTACATTTAATACCCGCATTTACGTTTTTTATTTCCCGTAATTTACGTTTGAAATATTTAAAATTCGAATCAATTTTTAAACATATTTAAATCAATGCTCAACGTTTTTAAACGCTAGGAATGAATATTAGGAAGTCCAGTAATATGTCAGTCAACATTCCATTAATTAGAGATGAGGCCCTGCACATTGCGTAGATATTGATCAGTTTCTGGGGAATATCGAAGTGTTGATTTGGACATCTCTGAAGATTGGAAGCAGACGGATGTTCCTACTCTAAAAGCAGACTATGCTACAAGAAAAAAAATTAATTCCAATGAAACAGGACTGTTTTTCAATGTTCTTCCCCCGAAGACATCCCCCTTAAAAGGTAAACCTTATCATGAAGGGAATTTAAGTCAAAACAGGCTCACTGTTCTTTTGATTACAAATTCAGATGGCAGTGAGAAGTGTCTTCCGTTTCTCGGTTCTTTAAAAATGTCAAGGCATTACCGACAAAATACCTACATATATTAAAGCATGGTTGACTTCAAAATTGTTTGAAAAAACCCCTTATACTATATCTAGTATTTCTATTTAACCTAGCCATGCCAATTTAGGACTGCAAGTTTTGATTTTTCTCGAATAACTCTTTTAACTTTTTCCACTCTGTGGAAACAGTGGAAAAGGACCAGACGTGATTTTTTAGCAAAAAAATGTACCACGTAATTTTAATCAATTTATTTAAAAAAATGACTTTTATTGAATAGGATATCAGATCAAATCCTATAGATCAGGGGTGAGCAACCCGCAGCCCGCGGGCCGCCCGCGGCCCGTCACGCTTTCTCGTGCGGCTTTTAAAAGATTTTACAGTTAGAAAACTTCGTGTGAGTTGTGTTGTCTATATCTGCAAATATATATCAATTAATGGCAAAGAAACGATACCAAATTTGCCATTAACCTAGCTGTGCCGATGGGGTATATTTGGTACTCTTAGTTTTCGATTTTTCTCGAATAATTCTTTTATTATAAATTCTACATATTCTAAACTATAGTATTTGTATACATATTACAAATAATAATTCATTTCATTGTCCGCAATTGCGGAAAAAATAAAAACGACAATATTCGCTACTGTAGCCACAGGCGCGATTTTTTTTCTCGCTCGCATCGATGTGCCAAATGCGAGAATTTGGCGGTCGTCTACCGGTTAGAACGTTCCGGTGAGACATTGCCGAGTGCGCGTGCCATTTACGCGTCATATTTTAAAATCCAAAATGTCGACCAAATTATGAAGCATATCATAAATAACTATTTAACTTGACTTGAAATGCTTGGGTTTATTTTTTCTTATAAATAGACCCTCTTTGGGCGGTTTTGCGGTTGCTTTGGAGCCACCGTGACGGATCGGTTAAAAGAGCAGAATCAGTAAAATATTTTATTAATAAAAAAAATATTTATATAAACATATGCCTTAAAACCCCTCATTTAAATAAAGATCAAACTGCACAGTATTTATTCCGATTAGCCGAATGCTAACAAACGAAATAACAGATCGTTTGCAAAAAATAGAGCATAAAATTTAAAGATGCTGTTGAAAAAATCTCAGCTAATATTTTTATAAATAGGAAATTCTACTATAACATGGTTTCGCTGTAACAAACAAAAATATAATCATTTTTTGTCAAGATATTGATTAAGATTTTCTCAATATCTTGACTTGAAATGATTGGACTTTATAATTATATTTCTATTAATAAGTGTTTTTTTCTGTATTTTTTTATACTAAGTTTATTTTGTTAATAAACAGATAATTTGAGTTCAACACTTATTGCTTGTATTATCATAAGTTTTTTAGATGCGGACCGCAAAATATTTTTAATTTTGTAGCTGGCCCATTGGGAAAAAGGTTGCTCACCACTGCTATAGATGTTTCTTATTCATTTTACCAATGATTTTTTTTTTATATACGTACAATACAATTAGTGAGAATAGAACGGAGATTCGACCAAAAATGAACAGAGTGGAAAGGGTTAATATAACTCTTATATACAGTTTTTTCACGTCAAATGCACCTTTCTGCAAATCAAATGCATCCTTTTTCAAATCAAATGCATCCTTTTATAAATCAAATGCACCTTTTTATAAATCAAAAGCACCTTTTTATAAATCAAATGCACCTTTCTACAAATCAAATGCACCTTTTTAAAAATCAAATGCACCTTTTTATAAATCAAATGCACCTTTTTACAAATCAAATGCACCTTTTTAAAAATCAAATGCACCTTATTAAAAATTTAATAAAACATTTAAATACATTTTCCCACAAACGCTTTTTTTCAGTCCTTCAACATGCAAAACGCTCACCTGTACCATGGATAATTCCCTGAATTTTTCCCACTAATTACGTTTTTTTTCAGTTCCTTCAAAAATGTAAAAAACGCGTTCGGACTATGCGGATTGTTTCAAGCCGCCATGACAGATCGGTTAACAAGTGTTTTGTTTCTGTATTTTTTTTTACTAGGTTTGATATATTGAATTCATTATTCAGTGTTTGTATTATTATAAGTTTCTTACATGATTATCTAATTAAAAATTAATTTTCATTTCCTTTTTCTAACCCAGAATCTACGTATAATTCGGTTTTTTTATCGGTTCCTTCAAAAACTGTAATAAAAAAAATATAATCCATAACAATCTGAATATTATACTTTAATATTTTCTTTAAAAGATAATATTTATTAAATATAATTATAGGTATTTTTTTAAATAATGATTATATCTGAATTTGTTATATTATCTTATCACTATGTCATAAAATTATTTATAAGTTTTTATTGTACATTGAATCGTGTCCGATGATATTGCTAGAAATTTATTTGTTTGTATATATTATTTAAATAATTATTACTTACTATTACTTATATTTGAACAACATTATTATTTAATATTATGCATTTAAATTTAAATTTCACTGTTTTTATTGTCTTGAAATGCAACATGAGTGTTATTAAGAGATATAGATCATTTTATTGTATGCAATAAAATGTCAATAATAAATTGGTGTATTTTCCACATATAAAATTAAATGATCGATCTCATGATCTCTTGTAGATTAAATTTATATTAATATTGACTTGCATAAAATATAAATAATTATTATTATACAATTTAAAATTTTCATGAGACAATTTAATACATAATCGATTTTTCATAAAATACTATCGGCGCCAATAAATTTCGCGAGTTTTCTTTGCTCGATTTCGCATATCCTTAATTTTTAATTCAATACATTTTTTATGACAATCTATGCATTAAATCCCTCTCTAAATTAATAACATTTTCAAAT
>JAGXCT010035604.1:51738-62733 GCA_022495035.1 Philopotamus ludificatus | reverse complement strand
ATGATGGGCTCTTTTGATCTAGAAAATGTCATTGTTTGACACTTTCCAATACTTATACAATATCTTTCCTATATAAATCTGACTACGAGAGATTCCACAATTTTGACATCCAAAATTAATCCTTAGTCAATTTATTAAGAGTCAAAAATATTAAACTGAAGAAAAACGTGTAAAAAAAATTAAAATAAAGTAATAGAAAATTTCTTCATATTCGAGCCAACCCTAAGATGCTCTCCATCTTTCAAACATTATTAATAAATAAGGTAGTAATTAATTATTATACATATGACTGATTATATTGTAGTAAATTTGGAAAAAGAAAATCATTGAATATAAAATAATGATTTTTAAAATAAAGATAGAAAATATCACAGCTTTAGAAAACTTTAAAAATATTTAGTCCAAGTACATTATTATGTATAGGAAAAAACTTCAAAAAGTTTTAAAATAAAAATAAATAGCGTTGATTTAAAATATATTAACAATATACAGAAGGAAAATTAAAAAAATAATAAATATTTATAAAAAGATTTTATTTTAAAATATTATATGTCTCCACATATAATATTTTAATTATTAAACGTCGTCCGAAGGGGGTCTCTCAGATACCCCAAATATTTAAAGTCCAGGTATTGATGAATTCTTAATCGATGTTTTATTTTTTAATGAATTTTTGAAGAATTAAAATAGTTATTTAAAATATGCTTCATAATTTGATCGCTTTTTTAAATGAATTAATATGAAGCGTAAATGACAACGCTCTTGACATGTATCGCACAACCGGATGCGAGCGTAAAAAAACATCGCGCGCATGGCAGTAGCAGCGAATATTGTTTTTTTTTTCGCAATTGCAGACAATAAAGGACAATGATTATTTTTAATATTTATTCTTTAGACATTTTTAGATAATTACAAAAAATAATGTGACATGTAGGATTTATGTTAAAAGAGTTATTCAAGAAAAATCGAAAACTTTGGATATCTAATATACCTCAACGGAAAGGCTAGGTTAATATGTCGATTTAAAACTTAGTAAATAATTTTCTTTAAAATCTATATTCTTGAACGTAATATTATATACTGGAATAATAATAGATTAGCAATAAAAAATATATTAATATTATACATTGTCAAAATTTTAAACCTCGATTAATACTCGGATTGCATTATTGTTTTTCTTTAAATTCGGATATCTTCAAATGTGAATTTATTGAAAAGGCTAAATAATTAAAAAATACCATAAATCTTTGTATACTGTTATGTAAATACATTTCAAAGATGATTTATTTAGTTATGCATTATCATGTGATTAGTTTTGATATTTTGGAAATTACATACGACAATGTTCCAAGTGAAAATATGTTTCGCAACGTTAAGAAGTACGTCATTTCCGATAAGAAGCACATATCAAACTGTGTCTTCCCCAACATATAATATGGCTATAAATCAGTAATTCAAAAACAGCAATTAAACTATAAATGTATTAGCGCAATGAATGCTACTGCTATGTAATCAGATTTGCATAGAGATATCAAATCGTGTTGGATGAGTATAAAAAGATGCAGCCACCTTCACTAATCATTCAGTCGATTTTCGAGTCTAACTAGCTTCGGTAAGTAAACGCCTCTATACAATAGTATTATTATTATATATTATTTATTATAATAAACGTATTTTTTTTAGAATTTGTCAAGATGAGAGCTTTCTTCCTTTTGACCTTGGTGGCTGCCGTTTATGGCATGCCTGCTTCTCCAATGAGGCCGCAAGTATTGCCGGCACTCCCAATGCAACCTGACATAATGCCAGGAAGCCCAATCATCATCGAGCAGAACCCAATCGACATGACCAGACCCATCGGACCAAACATCGACAATCTCATCAACTCGGCCATCATCGGTGAAATCACCAGACCAACCCACATCGACCAAGGAATCCCATCCATCGATGGACCAACCATCATCGATCTCCCAGCCGAAATCGCCCCAATGGTACAAATCATCGTCAACATCATCAAGAAAACCGAAGAGTCAGTAGAGAACGTCCCACATGTGCCAGAAATCGACAGCGTCGTCCCAATGGTGCCAGTCTTCCCAATCCAACCAGACTTCGGAGTGTTCCCAATCCAACCAGAACTCACCCGCCCAAACACTGGAATCGACACTGACTTCTTGAAGCCAAGCGTACCAGCTCAACCAGACTTCGGTGCCTTCCCAATGCTGCCAGAACTCACCCGCCCAAACACAGGAATTGAAGTCGGACACTTGAGACCAGGAGTCCCAGTCCAAGGCTTGGACATCCCAATGAACTCCATCGTCGACAGACCAGCCACCAGCATCATCCGCTAAGAACTTAATTATGATTCACACTGATTTCTTCATATTCTATTATATCAATATTGGTTGTAATACATCTCAAAATTAATTTCTGTCAATAAACCTACATTTCTACTGAAATTTTATATTTTTATTTAAAAAATGCATGAATGATCTTCCCAATTAACCGATAATAATATAAAAAAAAGTATTGAAAAGAGCTGAAAATAAGTAAGTTAATAAGTTTTGCTGTTGTGTTAATTTTGGGTTTTTTTTTATTATAATATGATTTATTTTGTGTAGTTGATTGTAATTTATTTACATTGTTTTTCTACAATATTTTAACGAAAAATACTTTTAAATTTGGACTTATATAGATTAAAAAAAACTTGGATTATTTTGGGCCGATGGCATGGTACAGAATCGTCCTGGAAAATGCTATCGTTTATATGAGATAAGTGTTGTTCTATGGGTGGAACGAGGTTCTCATTTATGATCCTTTTATAAACTTCTGTATTACTAGCTCTATCGATGAATAATAAATCTCTAGCTCCATAGTAAGAAAGGCATACCTAAATCATTTTTCGTCAAGTCTTTCTCCATGCATACTGAATGCCATCCGAGCCAAACAAGTTAAATTTTCTTTCATACTAGAGGATAACTTTCTTTCAGTACACTTTAGTTCCGGCCGGTAAATTTTTATCTTTTGGCGTGCATTTTTTCCGGAGAAATGTTTTTTTCACTCTCGATCTTACCATGAAACCATTTTTCCTGAACCTTATCCGTACCGTTTCGACAATGACTACAGTTCCTCTACTTTCGATGAACTCTATTCTTATATCTAAAGCAGTTTTAAATCGGTTTGTTAAACATAACCTTTTTAAGGCCAAGGCTATGTCAAAGGAGCGAGTTACTTGTATTGATTTTCTTTATTACGGATTCTACATAAGGTCTATAAGAAAGCTTTTTTAACTAATAACTAGAATAAGTGAATTTTTATTCTTAATATTAGGCGGATTTGATAATAATTTTTTATAGAGAAAAAAAATCATTAATCACATGAAAAATTAGTTCGCAAAAAAATCTTTCAAGTCCAAGTCAAATCAAGTGGAGATCAAAGTGGAGACAACTATAATTTGGCGATATCTAAGACAATAAAGCAAACCTTTTTGACTGTCAGTCACATTAATTATCTGGAAAATTCTTATTATATGTGTATTACAATTTTTGTAAATAATTTATAATTTAATAATGAAATGTAAAAGAAAATATTTTGCTGTATAATTTTTATTTTACTGAAATGTACACATTTATATATTTTACATGGAAGAAAAACAAATTTTGAAGAGTTTGGGTTGAACTGTTAAATTAAATTGAAGTTCTTAGCGGATGATGCTGGTGGCTGGTCTGTCGACGATGGAGTTCATTGGGATGTCCAAGCCTTGGACTGGGACGCCTGGTCTCAAGTGTCCTACGTCAATTCCGGTGTTTGGGCGGGTGAGCTCTGGCAAGATTGGGAATACTCCGAAGTCTGGTTGAGCTGGTACACTTGGCTTCAAGAGGTGATGTCGATTCAGTATTATCAGGGCAGGTGAGATCCTGGCTGGTTGGGAACACTCGAAGTCTGGTTCACAAAGCTTGGGAAGAGATTGGCAGAGGGAAATTGGCGTGTCCAAAGATGCTTCGGTCTTCTTGATGATGTTGACGATGATTTGTACCATTGGGGCGATTTCGGCTGGGAGATCGATGATGGTTGGTCCATCGATGGATGGGATTCCTTGGTCGATATGGGTTGGTCTGGTGATTTCACCAATGATGGCCGAGTTGATGAGGTTATCGATGTTTGGTCCGATGGTCTGGTCATGTCGAGTGGGTTCTGCTCGATGATGATGGGGCTTCCTGGCATTATAGGTTGCATTGGGAGTGCCGGCAATACTTGCGGCCTCACTGGAGAAGCAGGCATGCCATAAACGGCAGCCACCAAGGTCAAAAGGAAGAAGGCTCTCATCTTAAAAATTCTACAAAACATATACAAATGTTATTAATATTAAAATATAATAAAATAATATTGTATTGATCGGTATACTCACTGTATCTAGCAAGAAACAAAACCTGACTGGATGATGTGTGGATGTAGCTGCATCTTTTTATACATATCGCAATGCAATTGATTAATAGCCACTAACATTCATTTTGATAATGCGATTATAATTTTATTGCAGTTTATTATTCTATGATTTATAATTTAATCTTTAAAGTAAATAGCCAATAGGGTATTTTTTTTTGTAATCGGAATATCGCTCGTTTATGATCAAGAAAAAAAGTGGGAGATTCCAGCGGGCGGTTGAAGGACAAGATGGATTCTAATTTTGGTTTGAAGGATCGATTCTTTAAAAATGATTGAATCAATTTAATGTATTATCTGGGATTACCAGCCGCGATGAGTATAAAAATTAGACCGTCTTGCCAAACCTTGTCAAAGGCACAAGAGATATCTAAAGAATGCACTTGAATAGTGTTTAAAATTATGACGAAACGCGAAGAACTGGCGACAAGTGGAGTAACCTGGTTGAAAGTTGAGTTGTGCTGGTCGTCAGGAAATAACTTGAGGTCCTAAGTTAAGGTAAATAGTATATTATTTTATTTTTATTTTTTAGAGAGGCTACCGATAGAGGAAAGAAGACTGATGGTGCGGTAGTTATCTGTGTGGTCATGGGTTGGCCGAACTTTAGCGGTTTTCCATTGAAGTAGAATGAAAACTAATCAAATCATTTTTAATCTATCAATTACTGGAATATTCTGATAGAAAGATGATTTATTATATTTGTTTTAAAGTTTTTGTATTTAAATTATAATTTAACTGTTTCGATGCCACGGGTCTGAGCACGAATCGTGTTCAAATTATTTTTTTGGCGAGGTGATTTGTATACACCGTTTTCCCGCTATATTCGACCAATTTCCTACACAATTTCTATGCAAACAAGTGAATTAGGATACGTTCTTCTATCTCAATAAAAAAATAAACTCGATTCGCTATATTTTCGTAATAATAGATCGAACAAATGATCGAATTGCTCAAAGAGATCGCGGCGGCTAGCCGTGACTCGCAGATGCTCAACGTGCCACGCGCCACTGGCCTAGAGCTGGGCAACCTTTTTGAGAAGTATGCCTTTTTTATATTAGTGATGCAATTCTGTTTGAATACAAAGTAGCTGTCATATGAAACTCGTAAATATACACTTTATTACAATACAAAATACAGTATGTATCGTGTGTTTTAAATTAATCTTATAAACAAAAAAAACATTAATAGAAATGGGACACATTATCCAGTCTGAGATGACAACAATTGTATGCCATCAATCTAATTTTAATGTTTGTGAATTAGCAGAAGCAATTTTGCAAATATTTTATATGGATGCACATTAATACATTTTTATGTAAATATGTATAAAAATAATAAAATAAATAAGAATCGGGACATATAAATAACTTGTATTATTAAAAAAATACAGACTATAAAGGTAACTGTCGTTCATCGCACTCCTGGCGAGTGCGTATTCGTTATATCGCGATCTTTAAAAAAGAATGGAAAATTCGAAAAGCAGAAGTTTTTTTTTATTATAGAAATAAAGAATTTATAGAGCATTCGGTTAAGGAAACTCAATTTACTAAATCAACATCATATTCCTGTGAATATAAAAATCAGGATTTAAGATAATTAGAATCTCAACATGGAGGAGAATAAGATTTCAAAGCATGGTTTGATCGAATAAGAAAACGAAAAAACTTGCATAGCCCTAAAATAATTGCTATATCGATCAGCACATGCTTTATATTAGCTAAAAAATATCTAACAGTGCTTTGGTATTCCAAAATTATTCACGAATTTATTTTTTAATATATACGAGACGACACTCTTTCAGAAACGAATGCCACGTATGTTAATTTTTATAGATGAAAATACTGTTTTTTGATTAAAAGGAGCAAAGGATCATCTAACCATTTTCTCGACAAAAATTATGTTATGATTCATACTTATATTTTACATGTTATGTATAATACATATTGTATATTTATTGATAGCTGTGTTTATGAGCTGATTTTTAAACAAAACACCATTGCCTAACTCTTTCTAGTTTACATGTAACGACAAGTTAAAGTTCGAAAGAATTTCGATCATGTACGTTCATGCGCTAAATAAATAATATAATAAAATGTAAAGAAAATATTTTGCTGTATAATTTTTATTTTACTGAAATGTACACATTTATATATTTACATGGAAGAAAAACAAATTTTGAAGAGTTTGGGTTGAGCTGTTAAATTAAATTGAAGTTCTTAGCGGATGATGCTGGTGGCTGGTCTGTCGACGATGGAGTTCATTGGGATGTCCAAGCCTTGGACTGGGACGCCTGGTCTCAAGTGTCCTACGTCAATTCCGGTGTTTGGGCGGGTGAGCTCTGGCAAGATTGGGAATACTCCGAAGTCTGGTTGAGCTGGTACACTTGGCTTCAAGAAGTCAGTGTCGATTCCGGTATCGGGGCGGGTGAGGTCTGGCTGGTTGGGGAACACTCCGAAGTCTGGTTCGCTTGGGAAGATTGGCAGAAGGGAAATTGGCGTGTCCAAAGATGCTTCGGTCTTCTTGATGATGTTGACGATGATTTGTACCATTGGGGCGATTTCGGCTGGGAGATCGATGATGGTTGGTCCATCGATGGATGGGATTCCTTGGTCGATATGGGTTGGTCTGGTGATTTCACCAATGATGGCCGAGTTGATGAGGTTATCGATGTTTGGTCCGATGGGTCTGGTCATGTCGAGTGGGTTCTGCTCGATGATGATGGGGCTTCCTGGCATTATGTCAGGTTGCATTGGGATGGCCGGCATGATTTGCGGCATCACATGAAGTGCGGGCATGCCATAGGCGGCAGCCACCAAGCTCAAAAGGAAGAAGGCTCTCATCTCTAAAATTCTGTAAAAAATATACACATTTTATTAACATTCAAATATAATAAAATAATATAATGTATTGGTCGGTATACTTACTGTATCTAGCGAGAAACAAAACCTGACTGGATGAAGTGTGGATGTAACTGCATCTTTTTATACATATCGTTGTGCAAATTGATTAATAGCCACTGGCATTCATTTTGATAATGCTAGTATAACTTTATTGCAATTTAATAATAAATGATTTATAACTTTATCTTGAAAATATTTAAAATTTCATATTGTTTCCGACTCATTTTAAAGATACGAGGATGCTTTGCGTAGTAACAATTCCTAGCTTTGTAATAAACGACCATTCTGTCTCCAAATCAAAAGCTGGACCAGAACATTTTATTTATATTTAAACTCTGAACATCGCGATACAAAAACATAACGCTAAAACCTAAACATACGTCTTCTACATACTTATTGAATAGCCAAAAATTTCAAGTATGCTCTAATAATGAACTCTGTGGACACTTCTTTGGTGGACAGTAACATCGCCTTTTCAGACCACCACGTAAAGAAACGTGGAAGGAAAATGGTGGATGATATAAAAATAAGCTATTGTCGCTCGGCAACATTCGCCAGTGGATGGATTTAGGAGTTGTAGTATTATTCTAGCTTGCTAAAGACAAGGCAAAAATATTTCCACATAAAAATTACCTTGAAAAAAAATTAGAAGGATCCTAAAAAAAAAAAAACCACCGTAGCCATATAAAACACCAATAAGTGATTCTGTGTAGCTTGGGCAAGAAACGACAAAGAAAAAACTAGGGTCTTCGGGTCATCCAGGTTACGACTTAATTACTGGAAAAATGTAAAAAGAAACTTCAGCAAAGTGAATACAGATAATAATATACATATTTACTGCTGTATTCAGACTAAAATATTATCCGGATCAGTGGAAAGTAGCTGAGATAATTATGATTCCTAAAATTGGCAAGGAGCCCATAAAGGCAGACAGTCCTACAGACTAATAAGCTTGATCCTAATTAAGTCAAAAGTTTTTGAAAAACTATTTCTGATAAAAATAAGGCATTCCTTGATATAAACCAAGCCTTCGACTGGCGAGTCTGGCGCGAAGGACTACTAAACAAATTCGGAAAATTCTTCTCGTCAAGCAATATGAAGAAAGAACCGCACCGATTAACTCTAGAGTACCAAAGGAAAGCGTAATTGGTACAATCCCATATTTACTAAACGCTGGTGATATGTCCAACACCAAAAATACTTTAACCGCCACCTTTGCAGAAGATTGAGGTCTCATGGCATCACACGAGGATCCAGCCAAAGCATCCAAAATGCTTCAAGAAAGTCTAACAACTATTCTGCGTTGGCTTAACAATGGTGGAAAATTATACCAAATCAAACCAGGTGGGTCCATATAACTTTCACCCTAAATAAGAGACTCTACCTTCCTTTAAGCATCGATGGTGAGCTACTACCCCAGACTCATATCAGGATCACTGTAAAAACTTTAAAAATCATATAACGAATAAGAGAAGGGAATTAGGGATAAAATAGCGAAATAAATAGTTAGTGGTTAAAATAATTATCTATAAATCCATATTACGTCCGATCTGGAGATATGGGATTCAAATCTGGGGCACAGCAAAATCCTCGAATATAAAGGTTCAACCCAAGACACTACCTAGGGTGCACCTAGGTTTATACATAACGAAGTAAACATAGACAATGGCAACACAGCTGAGAAAAGGAACTTCACATACAAAGAAGTAGAACCTTTGTTTAAAAAAAAAACTTAATAAGACTTTCGCTGAATCCTTTTTCTATATATTAATAGTTAAGATAAAACCAACTAAATCTAATAATTTACACATCGTGCTATTTAATTAATTAAAGAAAAGACAACAGTACGTGATATATGACTCCCTAACGTCATGTGTCTACGATGCAACTTCTGGAATCCCACAGGGTTCTAATTTGGAACCATTAGTATTCGTTTTATTTATTAACGACGTACAGCATGTCCTTTCTTGTAGTTTCTCCCTCTTTGCACATGACTTAAAACTATTTAAATCAGTTTCCTCAATAAGTGATGCCCTTCCGCTGCAGCTGAATATCAATTCTTTGCTCAAACGGGCATCTACTAATCGTCTTCCAGTTATTGTTGAAAAATATCAATTAATGACATTTTCGAGATCTAAAGAATTTCTAACCTTTGAGTATATACTTGAGAACGTAGCTCTTCCCAGACAGTGGTCATTTAAAGACCTGAGAATTCTGTTCGACTCTAAATTTAGTTTCAATTCACATGTATACGTTGTCTTGAGAAATTCTCATTACATACATCTTAGTAATAAGGTTGCTATACGATACATTGGTTCGGAATTTACTTGTATCAGGATCTATCATCTGAGCGCTATATGACGCTTCGAATATACTTAGGCTAGAGAAAATCCAGAAGAAATTCTTAAGATATGTCTACAAGAGGGAATTTGGATTTTACCCATGCATATACCTCAGTGCATGGTTTCAGGGTTGCCTGGAGTATGTAACTCTCAAGAAATTGGATCACTCTGTAATGCTAACCACGCATCGTCTTTTAATAACAATAAATAAATAAAAAAAAAACGAGCTGATAGTTCGTATCTCAAATTATAAACCCAACTTGAAGAATAAGAAATGTTACTACAATTTCTAAAGGAAGCGCTAATAATTCCTATATAGGTGATTATTAAAATGATGTGGAAATTTCCTCACAAGACCCAAATATATCAAAATTGTATTGATACATAATGCGTTGGATTATATTTTTTATGATCATGGTAATCCTCTATTGCCGTTTCTAATTTATTGCATCGTTGACCGTTACATCTAATTTAGGAAAATCCGAACGTGGAATCGGAAAAACTTGCAATAAATTTTTATCCAAAAAACCCATCATTCGCTCGTATTGTCTTTCGCCAATAAAACGTGTATTATAACCATAATTTATAGGAAATCATTTAATCTGCAATGACGACGAACAGTAGTTAAAAAGTCGATGAATATTTTTGGATCGCTGTAATTGTTTTATGGCTTCACGACAATTGCTGTCTATCTATTGTGTTGGGCAATAAATGGTACACGACCAAACAACGAGAGCAATAAACGTCAGATAAGAATCAATTGATTCGCTAATCCGCGGAGAACGAGAGAAATATCCGCGATTACAAGATGGAACTATGAAATTTATATATACCGGCCATATTGTTTTTAGAAGCATTGTCATTCTTTGTTCGTGGCGGATTGACACAAGGTAGACATACTTATTTTCAGCTGGTGTTAAATTTATTCAGACTCGTTTATAACATATTTGTTTTGCAGAAATAACGATGAAGTTTTTCCTACTGTTCCTCTTCGCCACTGTGGCCTTGGCCCAGTCCATGCCCGCTAAGAAGGAGATTTCTGACAACGAATACGTATCCGTATTGTTGACCGGCGATGCAGATGAAATTCCAAAAGACATGCTCGGCGTCGGCGTCAATATTATCGAAGAAGATGGCTCGATTAGAAGCGACAAGATCCTTCCCAAAGAAGAAGAAATTGCCGCTGTTCCATTGCCAGAAATCATTCCGTTGCCGGAAGCACTCCCAGCTGTCCCAGAGATCCTGAACCCAGCTCCAGAACTTTTGCCAATGCCATTCCCACAAGTTCCTGAATTATTGCCAATGCCATTCCCACA
>JAGXCT010035604.1:23635-43474 GCA_022495035.1 Philopotamus ludificatus | reverse complement strand
TTTGACGGCTTTACTGCATCCTGCTTACTCGCCAGATTTAGCCCCTTCAGACTACCATTTGTTTCGTTCTATGAAACAGTTTTTTAAAAATAAATCATTCCCAAAAGTGAAGTGAAATCAGCCATTTCTGATTTTTTTAATTCCAAGTCAGCAAAAGATTATAAATTTAATAATAATTATTTTTTGGAAAAATAAATCAATAAATGCTTAAAAAAATGATATATTATTCAATATAGTTTATTCAAGGTATGACAAATTTTGAATATTAATAATACGATAGTTTTCATACGAGTTTCGATTAACGATTAATGTTATATTGTGACATCACTCTGTACTTTAATTAACCGTGTAGAATATTTCAAAATAATGTATATCTTGATATTTTTACTAAATATAAGTGAAAATTTCATAACCCCCTTCCCTCTTTCCGAGTGACGCCACTGACTTGACTTGCGGGGTATTAAAAAAAAAAATAAACAATAATGTGACCCACATCTCAAAAAGGTTAATAACCGAGATAATACTTATGCAAGGCGATTTTCATATTTTGGGAAATTTTTTCATGCGTTTCATGCATACACAAAATAATCGTTTTCCCTCTAATTGGGCGGGATCGAACTCGCGAATTTTTTTGGCGTCGATTTTCCGAGCGGGAGACGGCGGCGTCCTCCGGCGTTCGACCGCGTCTCGTTTCGGAAAGCAAAGTTTTCAGCGGGGAAATGTAGGTTGGTCCTGGCGGATTCCTGAAGGCGGCGCCCTGGGCCGCAGGCGCGCGGCGCCCCGCGGCCAGTCCGCATCCCGCCGCGTCGCGAGCGGCCGTCCGCAGCGCCCGCGCGCCGCCCCAGCACGCGACACGCGACGCGCGACACGCAACGCGCAACACGCAACACGCCACGCGCCGCAAGGTACGCGCAACAGATAGGCGCCGCATCGGCATCCCCGTCTGAACTCTCCCTCTGCTTTTCTTTTTCAGGACTCCTCGACGGACGAAAGGGCGAGCGAGGGGCCGGCGGAGCGGCGGTTCGAATCGACAATAACAACGAAAGGCGTCGAAATGGCCGGGACGATTTTCGAATGACGCGTCGCGACGTCCCATCTCAATCGGTGCGCGTTTAATTCGAGTGTGTTCGTGTGTCTGAAGTGATCGGCGAGGTCCCTATGTATATCCTCCGAAGTAGAGTCGCCGCGCTCGGGTCGTCGTTCGCGGGCATGGATCGGGTCGCGGCTCGGAGGGCTCGGTGAACGGGGCCGGCCGGGAGGGAGCCAGGGGAGCCAGGGGAGCCATGTCGGACGATGCGTCTCTTCACAGCTCGGGCTCGGGGGAGGGCGAGGGCGAGGAGAGCGCGGCCTCGCCCAACAGCGACGTGGAGGACTCCAGCCTCCTGCGGGACATCGTCCGCACCCTAGAGCGGACCAACCCGTCGCTGAGTCCCGTGCTCAACATCAAGCGCTCGTCGCCCAGGAAGGCGGCGCTGCGGATCCCGCTCGACGGCGTCACCTTCGCGGAGCGGCCGCAGAAGAAGACGCCGACGCCGGAGGGCGAGGGCAAGGCGACCACCCCCGGCAGCGCGGCCAAGACTCCCCCCTCGATAACCTCGGCGAAGACGCCGAGCGAGGGCTCGCGCACCCCCGGGAAGGCCACCGTCAAGCCGTTCACCAAGGAGTCGCTCGAGAGGCTCGAGTCCAAGACGATCCAGCTGGTGAAAGAGTACGGGTTCCAGCCGCGGCGCAAGCTCAGCGTCGAAGACGGCGCCCGTCTCCCGCACAAGTACGAGCCGTTCCCTCCGAAGCTGTACGGCCGGCCCCTGGAGGAGATCGATAACTTCATTTATGACGAGGTATGACGTTTTCTTTGAACTCCCGCGCTCTCCTCCTCGACGGGAGAATAACGTACCCTCCGATTTGAACGATTATTACGATATCTGAATAAAATTAATCTCGAGTCTTTTGTGGTCATATTAGTATGTCGAGAGGGACGCCGATTGACGTATTTTTGATTCTCGCGCAGAACAGATTTGCGGGTTCTGCGCCTAATTTGCGTTGGTACAAAAAATCGTATAAATTATTTTTTTAATAAATATATTTTGCATAAAATAAATTTATATACAAAAAAAAATATGTATGTAAATTTATATTAAAATGTCCTTATTTATTAAAAAGTAATCAGTGGCCAATTCGTTGTAATATGGCACATGAGTTTAATTCCCAATTCTTTAAACGTTGGTTCAAATGTACGTCAGCAAAATCAATACTTTAATTTTAAGTATTTCATATTGAAATACAAACATTAACGAACGTTAAATTACAAAATATTCAAAATCATTATTTATATTTATAATTTTTATTTATAAGTCATTCTTATTGGATATATCTAAATATCTTGCGATTTTATTAGTCACTTTTTCCTCTGTATGAAGAAATATTAATAAAAACGTTAAGAATTCCTCCAGTTCAGAGGCGGATTTCCCTTTAGGCGCATAAGGCGCGCGCCTGGAGCCTCATTAATTCATGGGCCTCAAAAGTCAGCTCTCAATATGATATTTTAATATTTAATTAAAAAAAAATCATAACAAAAATCATTAATAATAGGAGTATTCTCTAAATTTAATTGAATATTTCGAACTATATGCAACGACTGTTATGCTGACCATGATCCATAGATTTAGGCCCGTAGCTATATTAAGCTAAAGCAATGTAAGGCATCGGGGCCCTCGGTTTATAGCCCTGCAGCGCTTCTTGGCCCTTAGGGCCCCCCTGATTTTTTCTAAATATAATTTATATTTGTAACATATAATTCGCTAATATCGATCACATTGCAAATTGAGTAAAAAACTTTAACGTGTGCATAGAATACACATTATGTAGGGTGTAGGGGTAGTGAAAATGTGTTGAGGGAGGGGGCCTCAAAATTAAATTGTGCCTGGGGCCACTCAAGTGCTAAATCCGCCACTGCTTCAATTAAATTAATACGACAACCAAATTTATTATTTAAGATCAGTGTATTAATTCTAAAGAAATATCATTCCTGGATAATATAAATTCTTTCTCCTCTTAGGGCTACATTACTTCTGTGGCTTCATTAAATTCTGCATCATCTATTCGTATAAGTAATTTAAACAATCTGCGTTAAATAATCATTACTTTTTTTAAATGTATTACGCTTGTTACCGTTTGTATAATATTTTGAGAAGAAATTGTTTAAATAGCTTATTTAATAATATAGTTCTATAAATGGTTTAGTTCTCCACTACAGTTTAATCATTATTAATCGTTATCAATCGTTATCAATCGTTATCAATTGTTGAAATTTCAAAGAAAACAATAACATTTACAAAAATCATCTGCTATAACTACGAGTTTTTTTTTATTTAAATAATTAAAATTTAGAAATTGGAATTTACATCTGAACTTTATCTACTCCAGCAAAAATAAACGTACATATATCATTTAACTTTAATTAAATATTTATTACAAAAATAACCCGCTAAAATGACATCTAAATCTCAACGAATTTTTAGCTACGATTTTTTAATGATTTTTTTAAAAATAATAAATAATATTTTAATTATACCACCGAGTTAATCGAACAAGTCGTCGTGATAATTATTATAAAAGTGAAATTAAAAAATATATATTTTATAATTGTATGTAGGAAAAATCTTAAATGTGCAGATTTTCCGGAAAACTTGGTTCAAAATAAAATGAATTTCCGTATTATCTTTAACCGTTTGTTTCGTGTATATTTCTGAATATTTTTTTTGTTATGTTGTGTTTTTTCGTTATAAATTAAACAATATCAGAGGTTCTCAACATTTTATTTCATTAAAAAAAATTTTACATGAAAATGTGTTATTATACGAAAATTTATAAATTTAAGATGTCTCTTCAGAGTTTTCGTCTGAAGAAATATTAATATGATGAATATGACATAATAATTTATCTTCGCTCTCAGTAAAAACGTTATCTATTTATTCTTAAAATTAAAGCATGGCATTTAAAATAAGGTGATAAGGCGTATGGCGTACGATGTACGCCATACGCGCCAGTGGTTCTTAACCTTATTGCGGTTCCGGGCGCATTTGAGATTTAGAGGAGTAGTAGGGAAAAGATTATAAATCGAAAGATAACGTATTTATTTACATTTACAAAAGAATCATAAAAAATACGATACATTTACAAAAAAATGTGCAAGATAAAAACTTATAAAATAAAATATATTCAAAATAACAAGCACATTTAGTGCGATCTTTGACATTGCATTTTGCTTACTAACTTTTCAAAGTTAGGAGTGTAAGATGACAATCCCAATCGTATAAAATTATCAAGGTTGCTATTGGTAAGTCGAGATCTGGTTTTTAAATACGTGAAAAATAAAGTTTCGTACAAATATGTGGAACCAAAAGGATTTAATTTTGTGAGCTCCTTTTTTCAAAAGAGGGTACTTTTATGGTCAGCTAGATTCTAAATATTTTTATTCAGTACGCACGATTTTAATATGACGTCATTTTGAACATTCAAATCTTCAATTTCTGACGTTTCTTCTTGTAGAATTTCCGCTATGGAATTAGCAATAGCAGAAACGTCTGAGTATTAAAAGGATTTACAAAAAATGTAGCCACTAGTTCGATAATAGAAAATTGCTGAAATCTACTTTCAAATTGCTACAAACGCTTCTTAAGGCGAATAATAAATAGTTTTAGGTCAAAAATATTTTCACCAATCACTTTTTTCATTCTTGGAAAATGTTCAAGAGAATTTTTCGACAAATTATTTACCTAAAACTGTATTTTGGCTTTGAAGGATTTTATGTAAATCATTTCTGCTATATCTTTATTTTTCCCCTGAAGTTCATGATATAAATTGTTCAATTTTTTACAAATGTCCGTTAAAAAAGCTTTTGGTTACACAAAACAAAAATGAATCATCTTGGCTTTAATAATGTTCTTAATCCTGATCGTTATTTAGGATTATTGCTGTGACGTTTATTTTATTAGAAAAGTTTTCGGATTATTATGTTTGTGAGTAAAAATATATGTTTATTATTATTTAAATAATTTTCCGAGCTGAATTTGGGGATCGCGTTGCTAAAACCGCTTTTATTGATATATTGCGTATGCGATAATAAATTTCCAAATATATGTCGGCGTATGTATCCGAATTAGCCAAAGTTTAGAAGAAACTTAGCCCTCGACTCTGCGTAATATACCTCCACTTCATTTTAATTAATATCCGAATGCGTTAAATCCCATTAGGCACGACTCCCCTAATCGAGGCCCCCGTCATAAATTCGAATGAAATATTAGAAAACTTAGTAACCGTATCCGATTTCATATAGCACCGAAGTAATTCGATTAGATCGCGGCCCGATAACCGGTCCTCGACTCACGTGAGACACTTCCATATTCGCATACGTCCCGTGACGTCATACGGTTTTTTCGAGGTGAAAAGAAAATTCGCGTGCGATGTGACCCGGTCTTAAGGTCGTCCGTCGGAAAAGAAAAGTTGGAAATTGTTTTGTCACACGTTAGGTCGGATTAGGTGCCACCGAGTTCTATTGTCTCTCATTTTTGGAACTCGCTGGTTATATGAAGCGTACGTCCGACTGAATTGACGAGGGTTGATCAATTTTGATCTGGACCGCGTGTCCGGATCCCGTGCTTTTTTCGTTGCAATAAATTTACCTCGGGACGTAAAAGATTTTATTAAGTCGTTCATATATTCGAAAACATATTACGTCCATAAAATAATCATAAAACGTCGAAAATATCAAAATATCGTTCAAAAACCACTCTATTATAATTCAATCTAATATTTAAAAAAAAATATGTGTAATCAATGCAGTAAAACCACGTTTTTACGTAACTTCAGATATCAATACGTTTCGGTGCCGTAATATCTTCTACAGGGTGGTCCAAAAAACACCATTTTAAAAGGGAATAACATTTTCATTAATTAATAATTCACTTTTATTCTTCCATAAACAAAAAACGCGCTATTTCTAAGGCGTGAATCATCACCTGTCGTAATGTTTCTTGGTTTATTCCTTCAATTACTTCACGGATGTTGCTTCAATTACTGAATGGTTCGAGGATTGTTACGGTATACTTTATCTTTCAAATACCACCACAAGAAGAAATCTGGAGCAGTTAAGTCAGGTGAGCGAAATTATACTTCTTCCAAAAATTTATCTTAAGAGTTTAGCTGTCAGGGGAGCTGTATGGGCAGTACCACCATCTTGCTGCCACCATACCTCTAGTGTGTCCAAGACTGCAGGATGCACGAAATTCTCCAGCATTTCTTGATACCCTTCGCCAGTGATAGTTAGTGTGTTTTCTGCCTCATCTTCAAAGAAGTAAAGTCCAAGAACCCGTCCTGCAGTTATACCACACCAAACTGTTACTTTTACGGGATACAGACTACGTTAGTGGATTATTCTTGGATTTTCTGTCCCCCAGAATTGCATATTTTGTTTATTAACAAATCCGTTCAGGTGGAAGTGGGTCTTGTCGACCATAATGAGATTGTGAATGAAATCTTGCTTTGTCAATTCTTGGATCTACACGCTAATCGTTTCTGATAATCTGCTGGCTTCAGTTCCTGCACTAGCTGTATCTTATACAGATATATATGCAGCATCCTTTGAATCCTCTGGAGCAGGGTCGGGACATCTCCAACTGCTGGGATCGCCTTCGAGTTGACATTGCATGATCTTCTTCAATGCTTCAGAGTACACGCTGAATGCTGTCCCGTGACCTCCCTGAACGTAGCCTCCCAGCCCGTGGTAAATCCCTCACAGACCCCTAAATTTGAAACCGCCGGATTAAACGAAGTATAGTTTGTTTATGTGGTGGTTTTCTAACGCCAAAATGACGAGTGTAGGATCTTTGCATTAGCACAATTGATCGTTTGTTTTCTATGTAGAATTCGATTATTTTAACACGTTGCTCAGTCGTGAAATTCTCCATAATTTCCAAGGACAACGCTATAATAATCTGAAAACAAATTTAAAAAAATAAATAATTGTTGAAAGGTATTTGAATTTTAAATAGAATTGTGACTTTTGGGCCACCCTATACTAGTGTTTCTGCCCTGGCTCTGCCGAGGCTCTCATCGCTAGTATCTTCTATTCCATCTTCTTGTTCCTTAACGATTCCAGCTTTTAGAAAATATTTTTTGATCGTTATTTCTTTAATGTTATGCCTTAACATTGTAATGCATTGTATCAAAAATATATACCTTAAAATTAACGTAAAAGCGGGTATCAAATGGACTAAAATAAAACGGAAATAGTGAGAAAACGTGACGAATACGGAGGCTAAGTCATCATTACGGCGTTATTATTTTTGGCTTAGTAATTCTTTACAAATTTTCTACTGCAATAATAAAAATCTATGAGCAAAAAAAAACAATCAAACATATAACATACTGATGTCAAAATACGTCAAGGTCAATCGTCACGTTGTTTATGATGTATAATATAATAAAAGCTAATATATTGAATTTATTAAATCTAAATATGCATATTTTTGATAATTATGAATATTACTTATTGTATAGAGTAAAAAGATATTAAATTACGACATTAAATTTCGACTATATTTTTCATACTTATTTAGTATACTTTTCACTTGTACTTGGTACATCGTACCAGATGCGAGCGAGAAAAAACACGAAATAATATTGTTTTTTTTCGCAATTGCAGACAACATGGGTCAATCAAAGGACTTTTGTAGACAAATACAAAAAGTTTGTGATATGTAGGATTTATATTTCACCGTTTAGACGCCACGGCGTGCAGGCACGCGAAATCGTCTAACCACCAGCGCCAGGGCAAACGCTACTACGAGTTTATTTATAAATAAATATAATATTTTTAAATGAAAAATTAATGCAGAGACATCTTTTGAAGGCAATGTGATTGTGAGAATGTCGATGTGTTTAGCCGTTTTCTTTTATTTGAAATTAATACGGCGTACGGTTAAAATCCATATAATTGGCTTGACGATTAAAGGGTTAAAAAGAGTTATTCTAGAAAAATGTAAAAACTGGGGCCCCAAAAAGACCCTATCGACACGGCCAGGATAAAACATGTCACGCATGGGCGAAGGAGCATATTAGTATTTTTTCATGAATGAAAAAAAATGTTTTTCCATATTTATCTTACATATTACTATTTCATCATTATTATTGACTATTTCCTATCTTCCTTGTAATTTTTCAATTCCTTTTTTTTTAAAAATACTTTTTGAATCGAAATATTAGTTAAAGTGGTTTTCGATTGCAGTTATACGAATCTCCTAATTTTTTTCTTGTGTCATTCTTTGTTTATGAGGGATCAGAATGGGAGTTTGATTTGGAGAAATCATAAACGATACATTCCTTATATTTAGTTACAATTTGGAGTAAAAAGGGTCGAGTTCTTTGTCTTCTATTTGTTTTGCAGATGAGTTTCAAATGTCATTGTACAGAGGAATCTATAGATTAGAGTACCTACAATAATTCCTTGAATCATCAAATTTTTTAAACGTATGTTGACACAAACTGTACTCGTCTATTAAGTTATAAAATACGCGATTTCTTTCGGGTCCCCCTAATATCATCGACTATTTTTGATTTTTTTCTTTATTATATATGTTTTTTAATCATTTAGTGTGAAACTTTCATTTTATGTGTGCTGAATGACGTATTAAGCAAAGAGCCACGGGCTATGCGCGAGTGACAGGTACTCACTTTTGGAAACAATTCTTCCCGATCCCCGGGGAGGCCCCGACACTTGTTGAGAACAATCCCGCGATACAAACGAACGTCTCGCCGTATAATGCCAAACAACATATACGACGTATTGCGTCCATTTTGGACAAAAATATTTCAGTTACGTGAACGTAATATATTTATTTCGGTGTCTAATCTCTAATCGATACCACAATTTTTTTCAGCGGCATTACGGTGTGACGGAAAATTTTACCATAATATTTTCCGGCAATTTGTTCGCCATCTTTCCGTGTTGTCGGGGGCGTTGGATAATTGTTTGAAAACAATGTGACCCGACTCACACTTTTGGTTGACCCTTAATTACACACGCATTTATCAAAGAGTGCAGAATAATTCAGTGGATACAGCTGAATGTATGTCCTGTGGCTTTTGATGAATTGAATTTTTCCTGAAAAAATACGGAAAATTATCCCGGATATTTAAAATATCACATTGTTAATTAACATTTATTATATCTTAATGCATGTCCTTAAATCTTTCGAGAGTGTAGCGAAGTGGTTTTCCATTGTTTGTCGTACCGCAGTAGTTTTTTTTTTATTAACTCTTTTGGCTGTGGAAAGATGATGTCTTCTTCCAGTCTATTCTCCTTTTATGTAAATTTAAATTAAGTGATATTATTTTTGTAAAGAAATTTAAATATGGACGTACAAATTTTATTATTCCTTTTGCAATTATAATTGAATGAAAAATATTATCTTTAATTTAAAGCTTTTCTCTGATCGATTTCTTATAGCTATGAAATAAAATTATATTTATTTAGACACTTGCGTCTATTCATTTTTAATATTAGCGACAAGACCCACTTTTATTTATTCAAATTATTTATTTATTCGAATTAAAAAAATAGTACAGTTTTTTTAAGTCAAATACGAATCGAATGCAACTTTTGCAAATCAAATGCTGCTCTCTTTTAAAAATTAAGTTAAATATATATAATTTTTTTTATCAGTTCCTTTAAAAATGTAAAAACCGGGTTCATCTGTATTTAGTACCGCGATTCTAACCCTGAATTTACGTTTTCTCCGCTAATTGCGTTTTTTAACAGTATAGAAATTGGAAAAATCACTTTCTGGATGGCAGGAAAACTGAAATAATTCGGGGTACCCGTATATACAGTGGAACCCGTTTTTTACGCTTTTGAAGGAAATGGTAAAAAAACTGTATTACTTTTTCTGCACTGAAAATGCACAAATGTCCTATTTTTCAATAAAAAACGAAATGAGTTTGAAAATTAAAGCCTCCAAAAATATTATTATATTAATTCGTACCATTTAACGGCTAAGTTATGATAAAATTCTTCAAATTAGTTGTAGTTTTTGACGAAAGTAGAGCTAAGTTTTAAACTTTTGTAAAATGCTAAGATTAAATATAAAATATACAAACTGTTATTTGAGACATATTTATATGAAATCTTTTAACACGAAAAACGCTTAATATGAAAAATTGATGAAGTCTATTTTGGGGAACCCAAGTTTATGCTCAAAAACGCATTTAATATAAATCCTACGTTTAACAAACCTTTTATATTTATGTCTAAAGAATACATATTATCAATAATCATGTCCTTTATTGTCTGTAATTGCGAAAAAAAAATAAAAACAACAATATACTCTACTGTTGCCGCGCGCGCGATGTTTTTTCTCGCTCGCATCCGATTCGATCTCGAGCCGACTCGCATCTCGAGAGCGTTATCACTTACGCGTGACATTGATTAGTTAAAAAAACTTAAAATATCGACTAAATTATGAAGATAATCTAATAAATTATGAAGAATAATCCTTTTTTTTTATAAAATATCAAGATATTAATGAAGACGTCATCTTTACTTAAAATACTTGGGTTATCTGAGATACCCCCTTCGGAATACGCGGTTGTTTTCGAGCCACTGTAACGGATGGGTTAACAACTCCGAAATCCATAAAAAGTAATGTTTTGTGTTTTTAATGTACGTAAATTTATGAAATCCTTAAGGATATAAATAATTGACACATTATTCATTTATTTATTAAAATTGTTTTATAATCAGTATGGTACGATCTACATTTATTATTTTACTAAAACTATGCTATAGCAATTACTATTGTAATCATGTGGAAACCTTAACTTTTCACGGACATTGTTCCAGAGGCCCCTATCCCCCAGACCCATCCCTGTCCACTTCTCGGCGTTGCCCTCAGGGTCGTGTTTTGTTCAAAACACAGGACCCGGCCTCTTGATCTGCATACACATCAGGGGTATCATCACTCTCTCACCCCGCACACAATGGTCGAGGCCAGATTCAAATATGCAAATGGCGCGGAAACCGCCGAATCTTCGCGCACCCGGGCGTCTGAAATCTGGGGGAAATTAACCCCGGTGAGTAATGGAACCGAGTTGTGTAACGTCATTTATCACCCCATTTTCACTTGCTAACTTTATTAATACTAAATGTCCCGGGACTATATGTGTATATAGAAATGTACGCGGGAAAATGCTATAATATATTTGGAACCACGTAAAACTCGGCACGAAAACTCTGGTAATCTAATCTGTGGTGGAGAGTGGCTGTCACCGTGTCCGCAATTGTTCTCCCAGATCCAAATAGACCGTAGTAGATGATTTAATTATTGTCGTAGAATTAGAATATATAATAATAATAATACAAAATAGGAAGTCAAATTGACCCATTTTCTATTGAAATGTCTATTGAAAGGGGTCAATTTGATTTGCAAAAAGGTGTATTTGAAATGCAAAAGGGTGTATTCGGTCTGCAAAAGGGTGTTTTTGACGTAAAAAGCCTGTATTCGCAAAAAATCTCATTGAAAACTTTATGTAATAATATCTCTATCAAAAATCGAGTATTAGAATAATTATGATTTATGTGTCTAATAATGAATTATATATTATTATTGTGAGTCAATATCACAGAATCAAAGAATGTGTTTCTCCGTTCTGTTTATTCTTACCTTTGGATAATACGTGCTATGTCCAAATTAACTTTTTATTTTTTTTACCGATGTGTTGCAAATATTAGTGTAGATTTAAGTCTCTGCGATAATTCCTTAATAGTAAATCGAGGATCCGACAAGACCAAGGATCTCAATATGTTCAAATCAAATTTGGAAGGTCGTCCAGATTCAATTGTATCTTTTACATTTAGAAAAAAACATGCTTTCTTCAGCGTGTCTAGACACAAACTGCAATCGAATATAAGGTTATAAAATACGCGATTTCTTACGGGTCCTCTAATTATATGGATTTTTTCCCTAAATTTTTATTTAACCGATCCGTCAAGACGGCTCGAAATCAGCACCCCTGGGCTATTTTGTATGAAAATATACCCCAATAACTTCAAGTAGAGAATTGATAAATTCTTCGACAATACATTGACATTTTTAAAATATGGATTAACCACTTTATTTTTACCAAAACGTTCCAAAAAAATGTATTTTTTTTTTGCTTTTAATTTGAAGCATATAAATTATATTTTTTTAACCCTTTTCGGTCGTATAAAAAAATCGTATTGCATGTAAAGTCGTAAAATACATTGAAAATTTATTATCAGGCTATAGAAAAGTAAGAATGCAATTGTAATAAAATAAGCTAGAAAGTGATCCTTTCATAATTGACGAGTAAATACAATAATAAAACTGTGATTTATATATTTATTTTTGAACGCGTCGCTTGACGCGTATACGCGTCAACGCGCATGAAGTGGTTAATTAAACATATTTATTTATGATATATATTAGTAGAAACATCCAAAATATCAATCTAATTTAAAATTCTTCTAATTAATGCCGCGACTAAGGTGTTGTTCTTCATTGGCATAGCACGATATTTTTTCTCGCTCCCACATGCATATGCGCGATGTTTTTTTCTCTCATATCAAGTACAGAGCGATAAAAATACATCGCACCCTTGCTATAATAAAACAATATTGTTGTTTTTATTTTTTGTTTGCCATTGCGGACAATTAAGGTCAATGATTATTTATAATATTTTTTTTTTACTTTTTTATTCAAAATTCAAATAAAATGAGACATGTAGATTTTATATTAAAAGAGTTATTTGAGAAATATTTATCAATGATGGATGAACAAAAACAACAGCTAGGTTAAGTTAATATAGGTGATTTATGATTGCAATAAAAATTGAAAATAAAAATATATAATGTCAAACAATGACGTTTTCTAGATCAAAGGAGCCCGTCTTGTATGTTGGGCTTCGTCTTGAGAAATTCTCATTACATACGTAGCACCTTAGTCATACCGAGTGCTATACGATGCATTGGTTCGGAGCTTGCTCGAATCAGGTTCAATTAAAATATCAAGAAGTGACATTTTCGAGATCTGAAGAATTTCTAACCTTCGAGTACATGCTTGGAAACGTAACTCTTCCCAGACAGTCGTCAATCAAAGATCTGGGAATTCTGTTCGACTCTAAATTTAGATTCAATTTACATGTATAAGAGGTATGAATTAGAGCTTCAAGAATGTTGGGCTTTGTCTTAAGAAATTCTCATTACATATATAGCACCTTAGTAATAAGGTTGCTATACGATAAATTGGTTCCGAGCTTGCTTGAATCAGGTTGCATTATATAGGCGTCATATAACGCCTTGATTTCCCTCAGATTAGAGAAGATACAAAAGAAATTTCTTAGGTATCTCCACATGGGGGAGTTTGGATTCTACCCAAGTTTATACCCCAGCGGTATATAACCCCCCTGTACTGTGCGAGTTGCCCTTATGGGCGCCTACTCACTACCGCCGAGCTCGTTCGCGTGTGCTTTTTCTTCCGCCAAATGCGAGGATAGGTGCTCTCAGAAACTCTCCGGTAACCAGAGGTATTACTCTGCTCAACCACTTGGCCGATTATGTAGATATATTTGATGTTAAATATCGCCGTTTCGTTGTTCTGTTCTTTTCTTTATTGTTATTCTCTTCTTTATGGTTATATATGTCATTTTTGCAGGTTACTGTTATGTTTTTATGCGTGATTGGTGACCTGAATTATTCTGCAATGCAAAAAATACTGCTTAATCATATGGTACCATAAAAAAAAAAACAATTTGCATTTAGTGGTGAGAAATATGTGATAAGACAGAAGTCCAATTTTATCTGAACAGTAACGTGCGCTGTATATCCTTAACATCGCGAAATAAATAAGGCAAAAGCCTCAAGGCCCGAAAACAATAAAGGCCTAATGTGACACACGCATTTATCATACAGGAGGTCGGTTTTGTTTTTCGGGCCCGGGCAAATTCAGCATTAGCGGCCTACGAATTTCGCCAGCGGTCGGCAAAAAGTGTAATCCTGCCTTTGCAATAATTACGATATATAACGCTATCGTTTCGTGGACCGTAAAGGATGCCCTTAACAATGCTCGGGAATACGGAATTAAAATTATTTTTTTTCGTTTGCTTATTTGTACTCAATTACGTATTCCCCGGGGGCGACCGGACCAATTGTATGCGAAATCGACTAAAAAAATAAATAATTTTCATGCTTAAAAGTCGAAATTATTTACTTCACATCCCATTTGAGACGAAACGCTCGGAGAGGGGAGGAGAATTTTTTCGCGGAAAATTTATTCCGAAAATTTCCGATTCACTGCTCTCAGTCACAGTTTCTAATATTATTTATTACCTCTTTAAAACTTCACTCATTTGGCTTTTTAAACTTTTTTAATATCAATTTCGTGACGTCGTCGCTTTATATAACCGAATAAATGGTAATATTTTATTTAAATTTCAAAGAAAAAAGAATAACAATTTGTTACGAGTCAAATTAAGATTCGCCGTAATCCGTTTTTCGTCGTCAATCCAATGATTAGTTTTACCCATTTTAAAACATTAACCTTGAGCTATAGAATCGATATCTAATTAAAATATAAGTGATAGAATACATATCTTAGTCATAAAATCTAGAGGAAGTTCTCACAGTAATAAAATTTTAATTTTCTCTTAAAATTATAAAAAATACCCCTAAATTAGGATGACCCACAATATACGGAATAATGACTTCTAATGCCAAAAATTCTGTAACTTCTTTTCCATTTGAGCTATAATTATGAAATTTAGAATAAATATAGATAAAAATACATTCTTTCAAATTTAAAAAAAAAATATTTCAAACTTCAATATTTTAGCTATGCTTGAGATCTCGGCAAAATTAAAATTATTAAATAACGATTCACAGTATCATGAAAAAATTAAGAGATGAATTTAGAGGCACTTAAATAATCTCCATACTTGCCTGATCATTACAATAGTTTTAAAATATGTTTAAAAAGTAGAATCAGTACCCAAATTATTATTTAAAGGATAATTTATGAGAAAGTGTGATATTAAATATATACTTTTAAACGGTATGTATAATTAAATCCGCTAGCTCTAATATATTTTAAAAACAGTTCAAAAAAAGATCCATAGCAAATAATATATTCAGAAAAAAAATCGCAGATGAAATTCTGCGTGTGTAAGATTTTTTTTATTATAGATAGTCGTTGCCAAATGCTGTCATGGCACTAAATTAAGCCATTACTCATAATTATAGTTGTTTATAGATTATTCACGCGGGTAGTTATTCACATTTCTTATCACATCACTGGCATATAAAAACATGTCGAGATCCGGTTCCAGCTACGCACGACCAGGGGGCTGTAGTTTGAAACGCCATTCGCAGAGGGGCGCATTTTATGGTGTATAAATCTCGCATTCGAGAAATGGCGAGAAATAACCAAAATTCATTTCAGAAATGTGAATAATTTTCTGTGTAGTGGTCACGGAACTGGGGGGCGATAACTTTGGGACCGTGTGTTGCGGATCGGAACGTATTGTATGCGTGATAAAGAAAATATGAATATGGAAATAGTGCGACGCTGAAAATGATGTATATTTTATTTTCGGAAAAATATCGAAAAAAATCGCATTTGCAATAAAACTATGTATAGATCAGGGGTGAGCAACCTTTTTTACAACGGGCGCGACCGCATGAAACCTTTGATAACCCAAACACTGAATGATGATCTCAAAGTTTCTCTTTATTAACAAAATAAACCTCATAAAAAATACAAAATAAAACAATCATTAATATAAATATTATAAGATATATGATATATGTATAAAAAGATTATATATCCGATCCGTCACGGCGGCACGAAACCGCGTCGTCCGAATGGGGTCTATTTTCCATTATAAATTATAAAATCCAAGCATTTCAAGTAAGGATATTGAGAAAATCTTGATCATTATCTGAACAAAATAGTGATTAATTTTTTTTGTGTGTTACAGTAGAAGCATGTTGTTGAATACCGTGTTATAGGAGGGTTTCCTGTATATTAACATATTAGCTGAAATTTTTTCAACAGCATCTTGCTAATTATGCTCTACTTTTTTTTATTATATAATATTTTACTGATTCTGCTCTTTTAACCGATCCGCCATAATGCCTCGAAACCAAACGTGTCATCCAAAGGGGGTTTATTCATAAGAGAAAATAGACCCCAAGCATTTCAAGTCAGGATATTGATGAAACCTTCATCAATATATTGACTTAATTTTTAAAAATTAATTATTCTGGGAATAAAAATGGTTATTCATGATACGCTTTATAATTTGGTCGATATTTTGGATTTTTTAAATAATCAATATGCCGCGTATAAGACACGCGTAACCGACGATGTCCCGCCGCACACTGAGGACACGCCATTGATAGACCGACCGCCAAATTCTTGTGACAAGTGTCACTATTATACGTTTACTCGAATATGGCACATCGTTACGGATGCGAACGAGAAAAAACATCGCCCCCATGGCTATAGAAGCGAATATTGTTGTTTTTATTTTTTTCGCAATTGCGGACAATAGAGTCAACGATTATTTATTATATTTATTTCTTAGACTTTTATAAACAAATACAAATATAGTTAAATTATAAAAAAAAGGTTTTAATATTTTTTAAAGCGCAAAAATGATTGAGAATATGGAAATATAAGTAAATATTTTTTAATAAATACAAAAAATATTAAAATATCAACCCAACGAGAAATAAGAGGCTGCCAAAGTTATAATATACTTAACATAATACTCTGTATTAATTCTGTAAATCAAATCACATTTTTATATAACATATTTATTTAAATCTAATTAATATTTCTTAACTTTGTTGCTGTTAAAGTAACTAATTTTATTGTGCAAGTTCAGATAATGTTTTATTCAATTTTCTATTACATAAATCTAGTTGTTTCAATTTTTCTGGAATATTTTTAATACAATTATTAAAATAGTAAATGTGTCTCATATATGTGTATGTTTTAACCGTTTAAACTATTTTTAAATAGTATTTAATATTACTATAACAACATTCTTATAGCCGTGCCGATGGGGATCCCATGGTATTGGGGATCCTAAGCTTTTGATTTTTTTCAAATAACACTTTTAATATTCTTAATTTAAACCGTACACGTCACAAGCTTTTTGTATGTTTTTTCTCACTCGCGTCCGGTACGATGTGCCTAGTACGGTTGACACGTGCGGCAAGAACTCAGCCTTGGGCGAGACGTCGCCGAGTGCGCTTATCAATTACTCGTCATATTGATCAGTTAAAAATACAATATATCGATCAAATTTTGTAGCATATTATGAATAACTATTTTAATTCTTGTAATAATCTATTTTTATAAATATTGTCAGGATATGAAGAATTCACCAATATCTTAACTTGGAATGCTTGGGGTCTCTGAGAGGATGGCGCGGTTAAATCTGGAATAACATACCTATGGTTTTCCATTATATGCATTTGCATTAAATATTCTGTTTTCTTTATTTTCTCCGTCGAGAAGCCAAGCTCATTTAATGTTTTTCTCATCTTTCAAATACCAACATGCTCTCCAGTTTACAAAATAATTGTTCCCATTTTTGTTGATTTTTCCTCTTAGTGGGAGCAAGATCCTTAATTTGTTCATATTTTTATTTAAAATCTACTTGCAGTTAATCTGAGTTTTCCTAATTTCCGTGTTAATTCATTTTTTTTGCAAAATTCAGAACAAAACTGACGCAAAAACTTGCACATACCTTAAGAGAAGGATATCTTGAAAAAAATGGCATGAATTTTTTATGAAAAGAAATTGAGAAAGAACCTAAAATCGACCATTAGGATAAGGCACTCCGTGAAAATTTTAAATGTGCGCTTCGCTTGGCCTTGGAAAGAGATATTTTTCACATTCTCCATGAAGAAAAGCTTTTTGATCTAGTTAAGATTAAGAATTAAGTAAATTCATCTCTTCCTTGTCAGTATGAGCAAGATCCTTAATTGGTTCATAATTTTCTTGTAATCTACTAACTAATAATCGGGCTCTTGCTAATTCAGGCGAAGTATTACTATAGGTATATTTTTCCTGCCACCGAGTCAATTTATTCGATTTTTTAGAAATCGATGAAAATTACATGATTTTTGCACTTGAATAAATAAATCTCTAGAAAAAAATCAGTACCAATCAGACCCAAAATTTTTCACATACTGTTAGAAGAGGATATTTATAAAATAATGGCATTATTTTTTTATAGGAAAAAAAATAAAAAGTAGCCGATACCGACCATAGACATAATGACGCGTAAATCTAAAGCGTGCGCTTCGCTTGGCCCATAGTGTATATTATATATTAATATTAAATATGTAAATGTATTAATAAAATATAAAACAAGATAAAAAATATTTTTTTGATTGTCAAATTGATCGTTAACGACTGCCAAAATTTAAATTGAAAATCGATTCAAACGATAATTAAATAAACCGAGAATTAACCCCTCATCTCGACGCCCTCGGAAATATTTGCATAATTCATTGCTTATTCCGAATCAGTGTGCTGAATTATTTCATCGGCATTAAATTGTTTGCGAATTATTTAATTTGACAGGTACAATGCGAAACAATTTCAATGGAACCCCAAGTCGCATCGCCTTGTTTAAAATAATATTATGTACATATATAGAGACTATTAAATATCCATCAGTGTCTGAATGGCACTGCCGATTCCGTTTGGCATGCCGTATTCCCATAGCGTTTCCTGAAAATCTTCAGAAATACCACGGCGAAGAGTCGAAATTATGTTAATTGACCGCAACATTAGGCTAATTTCGCTTCGATCACATATTTCTGCGTGGGTTCCGGTTGCTTTTGTTGCTCGGGTTCCGGTTGCCGATAATTCCCGGACAAATGAACCCTGCGGCTCTCCTGCCCATAGTATTTTATACTTATTTTTCACCTCATACTATCACCTCACACCTTCATAATTCACGTTTCCATCTAGAGGGATGCGGAAAAGTGTGCCCTTAGTAGGCTGTACACGTAGCGGCTTATAAATAAGCCTGTGGGTACTGTGCCAGGGATTGTAAAATATTTGATCGCGTGAATATTTCATCCATCGAAAAGTATGGCAATCACTGAAAATGTGCACAAAATAAATATTTAAAATTAAATAAATAAAATAGACCACATTTATTTATATAGTATATTATGCATTAGAACATTTTAAGGGTGAAATTATATTTTTTTAATATTTCATTCTTAAAAATTGTTGAATATTGCACGATTTAACTTCATATAAGATTTTTTTAAATTTATATTTTGGATATGAAGAGCAACATATATGGGGGTCTAATAAGAGAAAGTCTTCTTTCGCTTTTTTTTATTTATCTCCTAATTTTAATATTATCGTTAGAGAATATATTACTGAAAATTAATTTTATATAGCAACATTTATTAAATATTTAAGTGATCTAAGGATTGATTCATTTACAGTGAATAATTTGTACAGGGAATTAATATGTGAATCAAGTATCAGCTATCCTCTCTTAGCTGAGCTCAAAATGTTTTGATAAATGCTTAATTTTTTTCTATTCTAATATTTATGGTATTTAATAAAACTTAATAACACTTTTTATTTTTTTCATTTTCAATTCAACCGCCAAAAATCTGTAACTTCTTTTCCGTTTGAGCTAAACTTATGAACTTTAAAATAAATATAGGTAAAGATATATTCTTCAATATCAAATAATAAAATTTAAAAATATATTTTTAAATAA
>JAGXCT010035604.1:0-17953 GCA_022495035.1 Philopotamus ludificatus | reverse complement strand
GATAAATTTTTGATTAAAAAATAATTTGATTAATTCAAGAAACAATTAAAATTCAACTTTAATCCTAATTTAATAAGCTCCTCTAACTCCTCCATTATTTAAAAATAATATTTTGACAAAAATAAATTATAGATAGCACATTATCTGCTGATTGTTCTTGGGACCAGGAGTGGTTTGATCTTCACGGTTCTTGTTTTTCTTAAAGAAAAGTACGACACAAGGAAAAATGATTTGCACTTATTTGTTTTTATATATTATATAAATATGATAAAATTTATCATATATTGTAGATATTCGTGAATAGTTATTTATATATAACTTTGAATATTCTGAGGAGTATGTTCTATAAATATTCTGTACGTGTTCGTATCATTTTCTTGGCCACGTTTTCACTTTCATTCATCGCCGCTCTCGGAAAATGGTGTGACACTCACGCTCTTTACATATTTTCAATGTTTACTCATTTTTGACAATTTGTTTTTAATGATACATAATAAGCTTTGGGTTTCACTGTGAATTGTCACCATGTAAATTGAAAATATATGGTGGAAAAAACATCACATTACAGTCAGCCCTTCTATAACGTTTCCTCTAAATTGCTTCTTTATGCATAATGCTAATATTTTCGAGGTCAAATTATATATTTCGTATATATATATATATATAACATTAGAGGTACCCATAAGTAATGTCGTTTTTTTCGATGCGCCATCTTTAAATTAGTCTTCTTCAGTCTGTTAGGCAGTAAGGAAATCAATTTTATTTAAAAAAATGTTTAACCACATTTTATATGAAATAATCAGTTAATAATGATTGATTCGCCATTATTATATGTTTCTTGTTTCCATAAACATATATCCCTGGATTTAGTCATCATGGCGGCATCCGTGTGTAGCGCAACAAGATGGCGACTACATCTGCCCGCGGGATGCCTTAGCGGTGGCGCTGATGATCATTTTTTAGAGCGGATGATGCTACTTGGTCCCGCTAGAGGCGCTATATGTCTCTCATTATTTTTATGGAACATTAAAATTAAAGTACGGGAAATTATCTCCCACGTGGTGTAATAAGCGTCACACATCTTTTACAGCCACTTCTTGCTATATTTATTTTCAATAAGGATGTGAAGTGATTGTTTCCTTCTTTGAATGCTAAACAGAAATGCTTTACACAATCTAAAATGGTGAATTTTTATATTTGTGTAAAGATTCGTATTGAGCGTATTTAAAATAAAAAGGTACCGCGTACATTAAATTAAAATGATATTTTATCCTGGTAAAAATTCACTTTTAGGGTTGTATATATTTTATTTAATTATGTAGCAAATTAGAGCAACTATATAAACTTTAATGGACCCTTAATTATCTATTTCAGCAAAATAAATCGATTTCAATATCAATTATGTTTGAAAAAATGAAAAAAATATTTATTCTATCTAATTTAAACGTTCTTTTATTATTTAATCTTAACCCTCAAATACCAGAGTACTTTATTTTACCTGAGGTTGATTTTTGTTGCGTCCGTTTGTAACTTAATTTATTTTATTTTTTAATTCAACGAATTACAAAACTGTTCCAGTTTCCTCTTAGACGTTCCAAAATTAATATTAAAGTATTTTCCCCCCAAAAAAATCGATACAGTAAACTCTCTTATAACGCTTCATGATATACCGCGGTTTTTTATAACAAGTTTGACTGTCCCTCCTATAGCGCTTCCTCTAAGAATGTAAATTTTCAACGTCAAATTATATTGGCCCACAATAAAAATAGGACCAATGCCATTTGGCTGACAATAATTAGTTATTTCGGTTCCGATTTCTTCGTTATAAGAGGGCTGACTGTTTTTGTAAAATATTTCACTCCCAAAACATTGTGTAAAAATCTTAAAAGGAGGTTCTTAACCCTTTAATCGCCAAGCCAATTATATAGATTTTTACCGTACGCCGTATAAACTTCAAATAAAATGAAACGGCTAAACATATCGACTTGTTCTAACAATCCTTATTGCTTTCAAAAGATGTTTCTGCATTAATTTTTATTTAAAAATATTATATTTATTCATAAATAAATTCGTAGTAGCGTTTGCCGTGGGCTGGTGGTTAGCCGGTTTCGCGTGCCTGCACGCCGTGGCGTCTAAACGGTTAAACCATTTCCGAACTGAAAAATATGTCGAATATTTCCAAAAAAAATATTTACCTATTGCCACTGGCACTATATAAATAGGCTAACCCAAACTATGATGGTAATCAATATCCTAAGCGTAGAAATATGGAGAAAATTTTCTTCCATCTATTTTAAAATAGGTTAATTTGATAAAATATTCTGAATACAAAATTGGATAAAAAATTCTAAATAATCCGGCACTTATTTAGATTGCACTCCCAATCCCATATTAACCCATAAACTTATTTCCGTACTTAAATAACGGGCGCCGTTAAATAACGACGCCCGCCCCCCCCATACCTCGACCAAAGTTTTCCCCCTGGCAGAATTAAAGCTCTTCCACAATAAAGTCCAAGTATGACGGATAATGTCACATTTCGTAATACTAATTATGTCATTTTAGTTTGCAGTGTGTTTAAAACCGAGTCCCCGGAATAATCCGCTGCAGAGTACGACGGTCGTATCGTAATTAAACACTTCTGGACTTATTAAGATAAATTCTGGGCAAGAAGGGCCCAGTGAAATATTCACGGACAGGGGAGCCCAACTAATTATCACTCAGAATATAATACGTGTCTTACTGATTTTCGACACAAAGATTTGTATTTTCAGACCTTGGCCGCCCGGTGCTTAGGAAAATTTAATTTGAGATCGCGTGAAACTAGTTAATTGCTTATTTGCGCGCCCCATGAAAAGGCTTATGACCCCTCGGATACCCATTTCAACCTTACGACTGCCAAAATTACATTTAAGTGGGCGGTTTTCGCCACCCCAACGCTCCGAAGACACAGAGTGCGAAAGGACCGCAATATTGATACAACAAATAAATTATTATTATTAAATTCAATGACATCTACGATCGAGTTGTGTAATTAATATGAATAAATGGTTCGCGTCTATGATAAATTATATAAACAATATTGTAATTTGTTATTGGAATGCAGAGTGATGCGGCGATTTCGTTTCCGCAAAAGCTTACTTTAATATTCTCCCAGCCAGGGGTTAGAAAACTTTTCAGACTGAGGGTTAATTTAAACATGCGGTTACCTTTCATGAGCCGCACCATGAATTTACATTATTGAGCGGTCGTAGCATAGAAAGTGTGTCAGATTTTTACATATATTATACTTAAAATTACTAAAATGTAAAACGTACACATAATTGCCGGATATATAATATTCAATAAAAATATAATGCAATAAACACAGCCGTATATTTAATTGAATATTATTTCAGTGGCTTATGGCGTAATAAAAAGCGATAAATAATTTACTGCGGAAATTATATGTGACTGTTTTCCGCAGACGATCGCTCCATACGAAAATATTATTCATATTACGTTTTTTACGTGAAAATATTTTGTTTTTCACTATCACGTTTCCACTATGAAAATCAATATGTTCCGTGTTGGGTTGAATATGTTAAAAAAAATATGTGTATGTATATATTTTTACAAGATGTTTATGTAATGGCCGCGCTTACATGTCCCCGAATAAAAATGGCAATATTTTCTGATACATCAGCGCAAATGAGAGTGATATCGTCATCTGCGTGTCATGTCAGTAAACTTTTCCTATTTACGACATTCGGAGAAAAAGTCGTAAAGGTGCCTTGTTTGGCGCACTGTGTGACGTGCGCGGCGATTGTATCGAGCGAAAGCGAGAGCGCCCCTTCCAAAAGTGTCCAAAACTATTCAACATCAACATATTTAAAAATAAAAAAATCACATATTATACTTAAAGATATTCAGCATAATATGCAATTAAAATTAAATTACAATCATCATCCATATATACAATAAAAAAATAATTAAAATTCCATTTAAGATAAAGCTAGCACACGTTTCCCTTTTACGCATAGCTCTAATTACGATTCGAAACAATTAACGAAAAAGGGTTTAAAAAGGGTTTAAAGTTATTAAAAGATATAATCTATTAGAGTTAGTCCTCGCGTTACGCTATGTATAAAATACAATGTATATATCTTTATATATGTATTTTCGTTTTATTTACAATAATATTTATGTTACGAGCGTTAGAATCCAATGTAAAAGTTGTGAGCGAACGCAACAAAATTGAAATATTATTCTCTCGTGTATAATGAATATCAATTCTGAAAGTAAGGCAACTGTGTCATTGGTACGAAACTGAAACAAAAATAGTATGAAAAATATTATTTGCAATTGTTAATAAATTGTATCGAAACATCCAGTATAGTTATATTAAAAATATATTTTATAGATATAATAATAATATATTATATATTAAATAATTAATACGTAATTCTAGTATCAAAAATAATTAATATATTGACATCTTCATAACATTTAGTACGAACTCGACCCTTAAACACTTTATCAATACAATAATTAAAAGGTAAACCGAAAAGAAATGACAATTTTATTCATATTAACCATCGAGCAAACTGATAAAATTTGGTATCATTTAGAAGCTCTATTTGTAGTCCACAGTTTCCTATTTTTTATCTTTAGTAAAAATATCGATGTCAGAGATTAGAGCCTCTTTAATTCCCTTTAATTTACGATTTTTATCCCATATTTATTCGATAAAGGATTGAAGACAAAAGAGGCTACCGAGACCATATACGATTTTTTTTATGGAGACGTCTTAAATCTTCGAAAATGCTATAGATGGTTTATAAAATTTAAAAGTGATGATAGAGAATTAAGCGATAAACTTCGGTGAAATCTAAACCTCGCAAAACCATGGAGGAATTGTTCCAAGATCTATAAATACATCGGTAAAATAATAGACACGGAGATTGGATACCGCAAAAACAAGGATAATCATCTCTTTGTCGCTCTTGTCTCGGTATGAGACCGATCTTTTTTTAGAGTAATTGTTACTGGTGATAAAAAAAAATTATAAAAAAAAGATAATACATATCATTAACCTTGAAAATAATACATCTTTGTGTTTAAATGGATATTTTATGCGTAATTATTTATTTTTATCTATTTATTTATACCTACGATGGTTGAATGACATAACAGAAAGATTTCAAAGCGCCATTCACCCATACAAAGATAAAGATACTATAGATGCAAAGAAAATGAGCCTTTCACATTAATATTCCTCCCAGTGTCAAACCACGACACTGGTTAATTTTGATATTATTTCAGTTGGATTGAATTTATTTATTATTTATTCAACATTCTCTTCCTCTTACATACCTCCTGGTCAGTGTTATAAATAATTCCCTGAATTCATTGTTTTCGTCGGACACCTATCCGTCCACTGACTTAGCTCAGATGCGGTTAACTTACATTATCGAAATAATATGCATGTTATCTACAAGCCATAACACTGGTTATGGAGACACTGTTTATGGAATATATTGAAAAAAATTTGAAAAACCTAATTAAATAATTTAGTGTCTCTAATTCGCGGAATTTAGAGGAGCTGTGTTTTTTTCAAAGAAATAATTCAGATTCAATGTATTATACTTTATGTAAAAGTTCTAACTCCAGAGTTCTCTTATTATTTTTTATCTTTGAATATTTTACTCATAAATCGATTTATCAATATCTTCCATAATATGTAGAGCGTGGGTTTTCTCCACTTTCTCATAAATATCCCTTCAACGTGTTTGCTGCCATTTTTTTAAAATAACGTATTATACATTTATTACATGAGCTTGGGACATCGACAAATGTTTATAATATTGTTTTTCTTTATTTTTTCAAGACGGTATTATTAATAATTACCAAGTAGATCTAAGACAAATTGACTAGCGAAATTTATCGCAAAAAAACCATTGTGTTTTTGTTAACAATTTAAATATGTAATATAATTAAAATTTATTTATTAGTATAGTATACTTTTATTTTGTTTTAAAAAAATTACAAAATTATATTAATCTATTATGTATTCTCCACTGTTAAATAAAACCTTCTTCCATCTTATTGCTAACTTATCGATCCCTCCTCATAAAATTTGGTGGGTTTTGACTGAAAGTAAGTATCGAGAGAGAGGCTTGCTCATCAGTAATGAAAGTTTTTCCTCTCAAAAAATTCTGTAAGGAGCAGAAAAGGTGGTAGTCCATAGGACCAAGATCTTGAGAGTAAGGTGGATGTGGAAAAACAGACCAGTTGAGCTCCAGAATTTTTTTTGAGTCACTTTTGCCGTGTGTTTCGTGTATCAAGATAACGCTTTTCCGATTGATAAGTGCAGGACGCTTTTTCAGTAGTTTTTCATGAACCCTTTGGAGCTGATGAACGTATGTATCGGCAGTAATATACATAATAATAAATAATAGTATTAGCATCATTTTTAAATTCCCAAAGCATCGCTTGACGATCCACAATAAATAGTTGTCAAATGACTGACAGGCCACTAATCTATCTAGTGAAAATAAAAATCGCGTTATCGGTTGACCCACTACAAGTAAATAGAAACTGTCCACCTGAATCGGAAGTTGAAACGATCTTACCAAATATTTATTATTAATTTATTAATTTGCAAGTATTTTCTATCATAAATAGATTATTATTAAAAAATATCCTTTTCTACATATAATAATAATCTTTCTCACATCTTTGAAACCGTGTTCGTGGTGTTTTCATGAAAAAATAGTATTTTTTCTTTTTGTTTCTTTGTTCGTATGATTTAAAAGCAATCATAATTTCTTGTGATTAAAAAGCATTTGATCTATATTTTAAATTATTTTCGTGAGGATCACAAGAGAAAATTAATGCTTAGTGTTCTTCAGAAACCATTAACGAGTAATATATATTATTATTCAATTTTTCTCGCATATTTTCATATTTTCACAGCAAAAATTAATCAAAGTGCGAAAAATAAAATTTTGGTTTAATTTTTTTTATTATAAAGTTAGAGACCCACATCAGAAATTTTGCCAAAAATGACAAACACACTTGATATTTCACACGAGTGCGATACAGTCACTTGGACAGTTTTGCGGTTGACGTGATTTTTCATATAGAACTTATCCCGACAAGTAACAAATGCGGTCGAACACACGAAAATTCATATATATTTATATATTTCACAGGACACACGACAAATAAATTGTATTTCACTCATATTTCACGAAATATATACATAGCAAATTATAATATGAACTATGAACCGAAAATAAAATTAATAAATGATACAGCTGGATAAATATGGGCGAGAGATCAGCGGAGGAAGCAAAGCCGAAGCAATTCAAATATTAATTTATAATCCCGGGAGTAAAGGAAATTATCTTATTTCATCCAGGACGTTAAATACAGAGAGTAAAATTAAATTTATTCAGGCAATACATAATTTTTATTTGCGTATATTATTTATTATATAATTTTAATATATTAATAGTTGCGATAGAGCGCTGAAACACTGCTAATATATCATTGACATGGCGAGCCATTGTCTATAAGCTCGACTCAGATAATATTATTATATTAGTTGGACTGAACATAATTCGTTATCGCGTTCAGCTGAACACGCTCGGTCATAATTCATGCCGCAAAAGTTTTCAGCGGCTATCTGAAACCATCCGTGCCCGTAATGGCACACATGAAAAATGCAAAAAAAAATGTTTACAATTTTTTTTTGCACTTTCTAAAAGCTCTCGGAACACGTGCTTTCAGACGGACGGATCGGTGCGGTTGCCAAGTTCCGTGCAAATATTTCGGCAGCCTGAAACTTTTCAGTGTCAAGGGGCTACGGCCCGAAACCGACCCTGCTATAGTTTCGAATTTCATCTCTGGAATTTCTGGCTTCAAAGGTCCTCCCTCGGGTGTCTCTTGTTGAGAACCCTTGGTATCTAATATTCATATTTTTTTATTATTAAATGAGTGCAAAATTTGTCGTGCTAACAAAATCGTGCGACATTACATGCTTCGGACAACGGCGAGATAAAAAAAAACACAGAAAGTCCAATAAAGTACCTGAAGTAAGCTGTAATATGAGTTTAGGAATTAATATTTATATTAATTCCTATGCGTCATGTTTTGTAATTAATTTTCATACCATTACAAAGAAAAATGTAGGTGTTATGCATTTTTGTTAAATCTTTTAATCGATATATAATGTACACTGTTGATAATACATCCATTCCCAGCTTAATTTTTGAGTTCTGTGTAAATTTAAGACGAATTTTCATAATTTTCTTTAGACATACATACTCGGTTTTAAAAAAAATAAATAAATCCTAAAAACATTTTATAAAATTTACTATATATTTACTGTTTTATGCTGTTATAGTTACTATTTTATTTCCAATGAATATTGTATCTCTTGAAGATAAATTTTCTTTATTTTCTTCGTCGTAAGAGGCTTTTGACTGGGTGTTTGTTTCTGATTTTCCCCCTCTTAACATGAGCAAGATTCTAATTTTGTTAATATTTTTACTGGAATCTGTTAACCGTTAATTCTCATTCTAATTCAGACGTATTCCTTATAAATATTTTTTATAGTCAAGATATTTGTTTTTTTGCAATCGATAAACATTACACGATTTTTACATTTATCGCGAACACTTCAATAAATAAATCATCATAAAAAAATCAGAATGAAAATGACCCAAAAACTTACACATATCTTTGGAAGAGAATGTTTTTGAAAAAATGGCTTTGTTTTTTTATGATTAAAATATTGAGAAAGTACCTGAAATCCACCATAAAATTAATTCACTCGGCGAAAATTTAAAACATTCTCCATGAAGAGAAGCTTTTTGCTAAGGGGTCGTGAATTAAAGCCACGATCTGTTAATTTTGTAAAATTAAATGAAATACGAAACGATTTTCCAAAACGTTTAGTCTAATTTTTGACTTTATGATTGAAAATAAAGGGCTTTCATCATCTCTTCCCCTGTTAGTAGGAGCAAAATCCTTCGTCTATTCGTATTTTAACTAGAATCTGCTAATCGTTGTTCAGTCATTCTATTATACTTTATGCAAAATATCGCAATAGAAATATTATTCGGCCTCATAATCAGAATAATTGATTTTTTAGGAATCTACAAAAATGATTTATTTACCTATCGCTGACCCTAAATTAAATCACCATACAAAATTTAGAACTAAACTGACCCAAAAACGTTAGCATACCATCAGAGAAGGATTTCGTAAAAGCGATGGCATTATTCTTTTATGGAAAAAATATAATAAAGTACTAGAAATCGTCCTTAAATCAAAAGCGTGTGCTTCGCTTGGCCGGAGTTGTACAAACATTTGTGCTTTTAATTAATAGATTGGCCCATATATCTTGTCGGTGACAGTAAGATTTGGTTAAGAAATGGTGGGAGAATATCCCCCAAGGATTACCCCAAACCTTTCTCACTGAAAAATTAGTATAGAGGATCTACTTTTTATCTTCAGTTATCAAATTGTCCAAAAATGATTGCAGTATAGTTAGTGAGTCTTAAAAAAACCCATTAAGAAAATGCTCAGTAATCGACTATCATTAACTTTTAATTTTTCTCATGAGATGAAAAGCACTTATTACCAAAGTTTTAGACAAATTCTTACTACTATGACTACCTCTGTCCATTATTTAGTTTTAAATCAAAATCTTCAGCAAATAATTTTATCATTCACTGAAAACTTATGCAAATGTTTACCTTATCATTTCCGGATAATTTGCCAAACTTTTCAGTGATTATTTTGCGTCCTTGTTTGACGTGTAGCACATGTTTAAGGTGTGTGATTTTTTTAAAAAAAATATCTGTTTCTTAAAAAAAAGCATTTCATCGTCATCATAGGCGTAACAGACCTATTGTAGAGCCCTGGCCTCATCCAATACCCTTCTACATTTTAATCACAGCTGTGACCAGTATATCCTTGTATAGTCGGTACAGCTCCCCGTTGGTTCGGATACGCCATTCCCCATCGTCGAATAAGGTTCCAAATATTCGTTTCTGAATCCTTCTCTCCAGGATATCCAGTTGTTTCTCATCTTGCTTCATCGAAGCCCAACATTCAGACCCGTGTTAGGACGAACCTGATAAAAGTCATGTAGAGTTTGACTTTGTTTTTCTTTGAAAGGAATATAAAAAGAACCGTCCGAGATCTGGCCACAATGATTATGTCATCCGCATAGGCAAGAAGCTGCGCCGATTTGTTAAGAATGGCGCCAGATGTTTCCACGCTGGAAGCTAAGCATGTTTGCGAAATTGTGAAGATAAAATTAGAAAGTATCGCTCATCTTGTTTGCTCTGCTCATGTCCTGATGAGAGTGATGTAGCTTGCCTTTGGTCTTCCTGGAGAGGAATCTCGACCGTAGATGCTGTATAATGTTTTAATAATAGAGACGCATTATTATATCACTCTAAATCCAAGTTAATATCCTTTTTCTCTGGCTTTCTACCGGAAGAAACCATTATTCTCAGTGTGGTATTATACGTGGACCGCGAATGAAAGTGTGTTGTGCAAAATCCTTTGCTCCGCGCTCATCATAGCTACTGATAACTCAGTGACCAGCTAAGTCACCCTAATTGATCACTGAAAAAATCATCGATGGGAATAATGATCCCGCTATCATACAAATTAATTATCTCAATTATCGTAAGCATATTTAGGATTTACCACGCAAAGGTATGTAGAAACGCGTATATAGTCGGTATAGCTACTCGTTCCTTCGGAATTATTCAGATAATTCAGATCCGTATGCTAGGACGGTCCTGATCAGGATCTCTTAGAACTTGACTTTAGTCTTCTTTGAGAGGAATCTCGACCATTGATACTTTTGAAGTCCAAAGTAGCACAGGTTTGTCAGCATGGTTCTTCTTCGTTCTTTCAAATCGGTTTCATTGTTATTCGTAAAAAGTGAGTCGAGATATGTGAATTCCTGGACGGCCTCGAAGCTATACTATTCGACCCTCGAGGGTTCAAGGGTTCGTCCTTGGCATATGGGCATGTATTTTGTCTTAGACTGGTTGATCCTTAGTCTCTTGCCAATTGTCGCTCTCATTATTCTCTGCCATACATCCTTGAGAGCCGCCCGAGATCTGGCCACAATTTCTATGTCGTCCGCATAGGCAAGAAGCTGCACCAATTTATTAAGAATGGTGCCAGTTATTTCCACGCAGGAGTCTCCTATTAATTTAAGTGTTATGTTTATGGTTCTCCAGGTTGGGGGTTTAACGTTAGGTTGACTGTTCCAAATCAAAAGACTCAAAAGAAAATAAAATTGAGCAAACGGACCCACCAAAAATCTAGTTTTATTCAGTCACTTTTGAAATACAATTTTCAGTATAGCTTTGAGATATTTCAGCAATTTTTATATTACTTATAAGAAATGTCGTTTTTTCGATGCGCCATCTTTAAAATAGTCTCCTCCAGTCTGTTAGGCAGTAAGGACGTGTTATAAGTTTTTCTTGTGTAGCGGCCACCTGCTCGTGGCCTTTAGACAAAAACAACGGTTTCTTTATTCCTCTGACGACAATGAGAGAGACGTGTCCATTGGAACAACATCTGCGGAGCTGTATACTTTTTTAATTTCATTTAAAAAAAGGCGACAGAGGCTACGAATGCTATTTGCAAGATTTACGGTGACAACTTAGATGTCAGAAAATGCCAAACGATGGTTCAAAAAATTTAAATCTGATGATTTGTGTTTGGAAAACGAGCCTCGAAGTGGACGACCCGTACAATCGGATGAAGCGGCCGTGAATTCTGCAATCGAAGACGACTGATTTTGGGGTACCCATAAGCAATGTCGTTTTTTTCGATTTATCTTGTATAGCGGCTATCTGCTTGTGGCTTTCTAACTATCTGAAGACGATCCGATGATGACCATTGAAAAATTATCGGAAAAGGTCGGTACATCCTGGTCCAATACTCGAATACAATATCGCACTGAAAGCCATCTCAGAATGGGGCCAAGCCAATCGGCTCTCATTCGCCCAACAAGACTGAGGTAATCCTCCTCAAGGCCGTCCTTCGTCCTCCCCTTGTGCGTTCAATACCGCGAAGGTTCGAATGTCTCCATCAGTACACTATCTGGGTGTATTGCTGGATGAACACGGTCACTTTTTGTTACATGCGAGAAGTGCGGTTGACAAAGCTAAAGCCGCGTTTTACCGTATTTCTCGCATCGCGTCAATACATGGGGTGTAGGCTAAGCAAATCGCGGCTATTTCGTCATATCCCATATCCTTCTGTGTGATTAGGGTACGCAGCTGGATGCTGGGCGCACCGCTGTTCGTTGTCATATGTTAGTAGAATCCTTTTATCGGGGCAGCGCCCGCCCCTCCTTAATCTCACTCGCGCTTATCGCACTTCTTCAACGGCATCACTCTTAATTATTGCTGGCGTCCTTCCGCTCGACCTTGAAATCCAGCTGAGGGCCAGTTTTTGCTTTAAAAACAACAGTCTTGTTGTCGTCGGCGCCACTACATTTTGCCCAATCGAGGACAAATCTGTGGCAACGTTAAAATCACGCGTCCGCGAATCGGCTCTGATCAGTGGCAGGAGAGGGATTCCTCCCAAAGCAATTTTGCACACACCACCATCTCTTTTTCGCAATATCAGTTTCGTGGCTTAACTGTAGCTGGTCTTCCTAGACTTCTGGGTCAGTCAATTTCTGACTGGCCACGGTAATTTCAGCTACAAACTTAAAGAGTTTAACCCAGCATCTCCACATTGCTGATGTGGGCACGTTGTCAGGATTACAAGCAGTCACGTTCTGTGGTCCTGTCCTTTCCTGGACGCTGCGCGCCGCGACCTACTCTATGCTGTCCGATGCGGCATTTCTCCAGCGGGTCTTCCGGTGGAGGGCCCTATCGGACACATGGATCTGGTCAGCAGTGTAATTTGCTACAGGGCATTTGTTCGCTTTGCATCGACTTTCGGAGAGTTGTGCAAAGCTACTTTCCCTCCCTTCTTCCCTTTCTTAAAAAATTCTAGCATTATATTTTAACATCACGCGTTTCAAGAAAAAAAACTGCTTTTGTTGCACCGATTGAACCGGCCCCAAGCCGGTATATGCGGTGTGGGTGGATGGCAAGGGATGGAACTGTGTCGGACCGGTCTGACACAGCTTCATCCTGGGTACAAAAGGTCCAATACTCAAAGGATCCTAAAGAAGTTGGGAAAGATTCAAAAAGAAGATGTTTGGGTTCCACACGCATTCACGTGCGACCTCATGTTGCGAAATTGACTTGTGAAAAAATTCAGGATCTTGGATGGATCACCCTGTTGCATCCTCCATACTCGCCGGATCTCGCACCATCTGATTTTTACTTATTTCGTTCTATGGAACATTTTCTAAGACATCAAAACTTCAATTTTAAGGTTATAGATAATATAGGGAATTATTTTGTATAAGAAAAATTAAATAAAGTATAAGAAAAACTGTTTTGAAATTCATTGAAAAAACGACATTACTTATGGGTACTCCTAATATCTATCTCGAGGCTAATACGATTATGAATCAAATCTAGTATGCTATAATATTTTACATTACTTGGATAAATAATGACAGTATCACTTTTCAGTCACAATAGGTAAGAATAAAACCACTGCGATTTTTATTGCTAAAAATGAACTCTTTCTGTCCCGTTTTAGATATAAATATATCGCTTTTTGTATTTTTTAATCAATTCCGTGCATTTTTCAAACCCTGACACTTCCATTATCGCGACACTATTTTAAATCGCTTAAAAATACAAAGGTCAAATGGCACATTACTTTCTGACGTGAACAGCTAACCAGATACAATCACACGAAAGCGTTGGAATATATATTTATATATCAAAATATATGTCGTTTATATACATAATATATACGATCACTATTTCAGGGGCGTTTCATAACTAACTTCGCGGCCGTAAAGTATATGAATTGCGAATTATGAAATATGGCGTCGCTCGCTTTTATTGTGTTATCTTGATACGTGTCAGAGACAGAGGAGCTTTTAACGTTGAATGTAGCGCAGATACCATCTTGAAATTTATTATATGGACAGATATGGTGATGGTGGAAGAATGGCGGTGTAAGCGATTCTTGAAACGTTAGCAATTGAATTATTTCTGTATTTATTTCTTATGTCTTGTTTTATGCAAAACATTTTTTTTAATCAAATTTCCTTTCTATTATTGGATCCGTATAAAATGTTGCGAATACATATATATTTCGAGTTATCCAATTTCCGAAGTCAATTTTGTGGCGTGTCGGAACACATGCTGCAAAATTGACATTGTGAAAATTCGTTCCGGAAAAATGCACTCTGAAATAAAATATTCATACGTATTCAGATATTGCATACAATTATTATAAAAATGTATACGTGTTTATTTATAATGAAAAAAAATTCCGAAATATTTGATTAATGTCATTTTCCCTTAAAATACTTTTGCCATAACTTTTTATGGACCTCCATGTCGAGTAAGACCCGACATTTTACTAGAGCTGTTTATAAAGTTTATAGCTTTTTTAATTATGAAAACTTTCATAGTATTATTGGAAGACATTTTTTTTTCTGATGTAAAATGGTCATTAAAATGACATGGAAATCTTGCTATTTATTTTAGTATTGCACATTAATGGGTTTCAAAAATTCTTTACGATATTTAAGAAGCTTCCATAGTTTTTCCATAGTCATATACATCTCAATAGACTTATATGATTTTTTTAAATATCATTGTTAAATTTGAACGTAAGCGAAAAAGCGCTTTTGTTTATAAGTGTTTAAATAAGTCTGAAACAATTTTTCGTCTTAAAAAAACGCCATAAACTCGAAGAAATCAAAAAAATCTAAGATTTTATTTGGATCATCCGTAATTTTTGAATTTTTATATCGAGTTGGACTCGACATTTGACTCTAGCTGTTATCTGGTAGTATTAGTGAAAGACATAAATATCATATTTTATAAAAAAATCTTTTATTTTATAATAGTCAAACCTGTTTTTGCGGTCCCATACAATAAAACGCATAAAATAAAATTTTCCTCTGAAATGAATCTTTTTTTTAATGGTCCAGGGATATGTAAGCACTTTGAAGGACGATAATTAACAAATTTGATTATATAGTGCAGTGATGGCGAACCTATGACCCGCGAGTAAAACACTGACTTAAGATTTTAATCGATTTGTTAATATATTACTAAAAAAGGAGCCCTTTTTGAATAAAAAATGCAATAGTTTTATGTGAATTTTTAAATATAAATTGGTTAAATCATTTACTGTTCTTTTGTGAATTATTATTAAAACATTTATGATGTAAGTTGACTCTATAGATTTTATAGGTCTCTATAGATTCGACTCTATAGATTTAAAAATGAAAATCTCATTACCCATTTCCCCGAAATAAAAGAGCACAAAAACAGGTTTTACTTCGTACAGTCAACCCTCTTATATCTAATCTTATAGTTAGTTTGGTAGCAATTTTTTGTATAGCGTTCCCACTTATAGCGTTCGTTTTACAAAACGTAATATTTTCGTAAAGATTTCATAGTTTATATTTACCTTTTTATTATTTATTCTTCATATCAAAAGTATTTTAAAAAAAGTTAACAAAAAAAACTATCCCTTTAAACTCCCATGGCACATCTGTTGCGAATGAATAAACTGAAAAAAATGCGAGGTCAATAACCCCTCGCGCATATAGGCACGAGCTACTGTTATCCAATTAAACATGCAAGGTCATTGAAAATATAAAAATATAAAAATGGGTCAAATATTTGATTTGCTTTAAATCGCAAAGAAAGTTAAAAAGAACGTAGCCCCAAATTTTGTATGGGGGCCTAACTTTCTAAAGCGTTTTTTTTTCTATAGCGTGGTTCCTATCTGAACGTTATAGATGGGTTGACTGTATAACACTTTTAACATTTATTTGTTTAAATATATTTATTTAGTTGACTACAAATGATCATTAGATTGATAAGCAAATATCCTAATATTATGATTTAAAAAAACTAAAGTATTTAAAAGAATCTATGGTATTATTGATAGAGGCTAGTATTTTTTCCTTGCTTGCTGGTTTTTTTTTTGTTACTTAATGTGGCTGAGAACCACTGTTTATTTTTATGAGGTAAAAATCATCCTCCCTTGGTATTGGTGTTTAACCTAGCCGTGCCCATGGAGTCTATCGGGGACCCCAAGTATTTTTCTCGAATAACTCTTTTAATATACCATATAATCTACATGTCACAAACTTTTTGTAATTGCTTAAAAAGCCTAAATAATAAATATTATAAATAATCATTGCCCTTTATTTTCTGCAATTAGTGAAAAACAATAAACACAACAATATTCGCTGCTGTTACCACGCGGACGATGTGTTTTCTCGCTCGCATCCGGTACGATGTGCCAAATTGATCCAAAATATCAGCCAATTATAAAGGTTATCATGAATAACTATTTTTATCCTTAAAATATCCCTTTTTTATTAAAAAAAAATGAAGAATCCATCAATATCTTGACTTGAAATGCTTGGTATTCCTAGGAGACCCCCTTCGGACGACGCGGTTGTTTTACACGGATGGGTTAAATAACATATGATGTCATTATTTATCATGTGATTTATTCATAATACCCATTGTAATAATTAAAAGAAAAATCGAAGGATCTGTAATTGTGTTGACATTTTTTTCTAATATGGCAAAATTATATAACAAGTATTAACAAAATTAATTATCGTATCTTTGGAAGTTTCGGTTAACATTATGTCAAATTAGTATTTAAATAGGTTGCTGAAAAATCGGGCTTTATATTTTTTTTGTTCGTTACAAAGAACACTTGATCACTCGAATAGTTTCCAAAGCGCTGACCCATCGGCACTTTACATAAAATATACGAGAGACCGGCATTAATTAACAGCAAGAAGGGCTTTCGAAAGCATTTAAAACTCTATAAAAGAGCCACGGAGGAGTTGGCACTTTGAAAATTGTAATTGGCCTCTCGGATCTGGGTCGCCCCAGCGACGACTCCCCGAGATCAGAGGTCAGAGTGCAGATGGAAAGGGCAAGAGATAACCATCGCACTTTACGAGGTCACATTTGATGCACGTACAATATTCCGGGCACAGCCGAAGAGCCGACGGGTACCGTTGTCGCGATTTTTATCACAAGGCAATAACTCGTCGAAGGGTTTTGCACTGCGTGTTCTACAAGTTGTCGAGATAAACCGCCGCTGCTATTGTGTATGGCGATTGGATTGAAAGATTGGCACGTATTGCAGTATCGTATAACCCTTTGTTCTGCCAAATTTGACTCGGTATCTGCGGGCCATGTGGATACAATGTCGTTGGATGGAGGCTTCATCGACGGCATTATCCGCTTTGCCGATGACAACTAAGCATCTCTGCAAATATCCTCACAGAAATAGTGGAGAACAAATAAGCCTCGTGTTGACTCTTGTCTCGGTCCCCACCTGCAATGCCATTGTTCCAGCGGGATGTGGGAGGACAGTGCCCGGAGGTGGGGGTACTCCAACCAGAAGACATGTGCTCCACACCTCGAGTAGTCGACTTCTTTATATAGAGCACGCCAAACGAGATGCCATATTTCACCAACAGACTAGTCTTACTACTCCACAATAAATACAATAGATATAAAAATATGTTTATATATTTTTTTTTAAATTAAATATTATCAGGATTAACACAATATAATACATTCACTGTGCTAGTATACGATTTTCGATTTATTTATTATTTATTGTACTTTTATTACCGTCAAATATCCATGAGAAATAATTCCTATCGATTATCTCTAAGCAAAAAAAATAAATAACATCCTTTGGTAAATGTATATTCATTTATTATGTGTTAATATTAGGGGTATCCATAAGTAATGTCGTTTTTTCGATGCGCCATCTTTAAAAT
>JAGXCT010035603.1:0-16101 GCA_022495035.1 Philopotamus ludificatus | reverse complement strand
TCATAACGCTTGGCTACAAAATCACGACAAAAGGCGTGAACGGCTCATAAAGTGTTAAGTTTGAAATTGCTTTATATTTGTAGAAAACCGACACGTTTTTGTGCACAAAAAAGCTTTATAGTAGAAACTAGATCCGTAAACTCTACTTCACATTTATAAAGTTGATTTATTTTAATTAACATAAAATATATGTTTTGTTGCTTATTTTTTTAACAATTTGAAATTTTCAACCCTCATCCCAATCCCACCATCATATGCGTCATATAGAATTTCTCAGTCTCTCATACGAATACTATCTGCACTTAGTTACGGCGAACAATAACATGATAATCAAATTACTGCTACAAGTAATATGATCATAAAATATAATTAGCAGGAATAAATAAAATTAATTTTGTTACCAAATTGTCTACAATGTTATATTATCGAATGGTCTTACCACAAAAAAAATATATTTAGTCATACGTGATTTTTCGCGAGTTTTATGTAGATGGTTGTGTTAATTATCTATAATACCAATGACAGTAAATAATATTTTTTTTATGTTAAATATTGTCGAAAATGTATATATATTAAGTTTATAAATGTAGGCGTTGAGTAAAAGGAAATCACCATTTTTGATTAACGATGGAAAGATGGATTATTAGGAGAATTTTCCGATTTTTCAATTTCCTCTAAATATTCTCTAGCTAGAATGTGTATTGCAAATACATATACTCACTACTATATAACAACTCGTGTAAATAAGCTTAATTTACATCATATGGCGAAAGGGCAAGGTCAAATATTTACTAAATTACACATACAGCGAACTAAGGTTTTAAGGAATTAACGTATTACGTATAACGTATAACGCTTATAATAATTTTAATAAAATTGTTGTAAGCGAAAGTAGTTAAAACTGTAAGTTTTATAAATTTATAATTTTTCAGGGACAGGGAAAATGTTTCACATTGAACACCTTTAATCCGATTTTGATGAAAAAGAAATGTGAGAAAACACTCGATTTAATTATGAACAATGTTGAATAACCCAGATGATTTTTTTTACACAGAAGCCAGCGAAAAATGAATTCAAATACAATTTCAATAAATAATTAAGCATTTTTCAAAGAGGGTGAATATTCTATTTTAATGAATACTAATTTTAGAATACAATAATCTAAAAAAAGACAATTTATATTTACACTATCAATTTCAACATACTCGAGATATTAAATTAGCGATATTTAACCCAATTATTTCCCGCAATTTTCAGGGCAGAAGGAGCGTTGCGCTTGATATTCAAATCGTTTTTCCATTTTCTCAATTATCGCCATTTCTTATTCCAGTCGTCCATAAAATATCAACGCTACTCTATAATAAGATACGACATTATTACATTAAAATACGTTTTATATTCAAAATAAAAAAGTCATCGATCGATCGTTGCGAAACTGACAATTTATCCCATATATATTATATTAAAGATGTCAATCATTTAAAATCGCTAAATGTCAAAACATATTATCGTAGCAAATATTTTCAAAAGCTTTCAACGGCTGAAAAATTAATTTAGTCGAACATGCTTCAGGGAATTGAGCCAAAGGACAAAGGGGCAATAAATATTAATGGTTTTCACGCAAACACGATACGGCCGTAATTAAAGAAATACACGTTTGAAAATAATTCAACTAGTGAATAGGATTTTAATGCATTTTCGCAAATTCGGCCGAAAGTATTATCATACGATACGTTCATTATTTTTAATAGTGAAACTGTACGTGTTGGCGAACAGAAGACGCTGTTCATCCTCATTAGTGAGAGTCTGAAAATCCCCCGCGGGAAATTCCGAGATATATAAACCCACGTTAATTATTTAAGGACCAAAATCACTAAATTACACATATACAATACATATAACAAGACAAAGGGCATGGTGTTCAATCGGTTTCGCCATTTACTTTCGCCATTGATAGATTACTATGATTGCGGCGGTGTCTGGCGTGTTTGTATCCATTATCGTGTCCAAAACACCGTTTTTACATGTCGTCTGATCATTCAGGGTCTGCACATAATTACAGAAGCGGGCAGCCCCTGTTTGCGATGGGGTGGTCATGGGGGGGTGGGCTCCCGGCGAGTGGGCGAGCTGTGGGCGGATATGGTGGCGATGGGAAAGAGAGGCCGCGCATGCGCACACCTCGATTCGAACTTCGATCGGTCGTTGTCGCCCTGCGAAGGGAAGGTCATGGCAGTCTAACGCAATTTTACTGACCGACAAAAATAATTCGGGTGATGTGCAAACCTGCAAGCGACGCCGCTATAACCGCCCGAACAGATCCGGGAAAATTCCGGAAAATTCCGCGAGCCGCACGACCGATGCCGACGATGCAATGAACAGAAAACATCGACGAGACAAAACTAATATATGCTCTTGAATATCAAAGGGAAATCGGAATTCTAAGAAAAGCGCGGTACAAGACCCAACTTACTTAATCAAACACGGTCTCTTGATTTGTGTGGTTTGCAAAACGGAATATTTCTATATAAAATGAATTTAAAGCCGTTATAAAGAGATATTCAGTGTGCAAAGGATCGCAAAATCATTCAATAGAAGATATAAATACGTATGTATAAATACCAATTATATATTTAAATACATTTGCAGAAAAAAATATATATTAATAAACGAATTATTTTTTACTGAATATTTTTTCAACATCCTGTTTTTCAATGCAATCGTCAGATAAAGTTACTAGGCAAAGGAAATGTGATAAAAAATAGTACTAAACTATAAATAATTATTGAAGAGCAATAATAAATATTTTCTGCTGAGATAAATAATAAAAAACAACGATTATAACATTTATATAAAACGACGAAACTATGTAGGCAGAGAATTCTTTACGACACTGGCCAGAATTGTAAGTGAAAGAGACCCATTACCTCCGCATGTTTAAAAAAATATATATTAATGTAGGTAGTTGGCGAGATGGTATTAATTAATTTAATGTCGTTGAATAAATATGTATAAAACAAATAATATAAAATTTAATCCAACTGAAATAATATTAAAATTAACCAGTGTCGTGATTTGACATTTGGGAGAATATTAATTTGAGAGACTCATTCCTCTTGCATCTTTAGAATCTTTATCGAATCTATATGAGTGAGTGTCACTTTGGATTTTCTGTAATGCTTTCAATCCAACTGAAATAATATTAAAATTAACCAGTGTCGTGATTTGACATTTGGGAGAATATTAATTTGAGAGACTCATTCCCCTTGCATCTTTAGAATCTTTATCGAATCTATATATGAGTGAGTGGAACTTTGGATTTTCTGTAATGCCATCCATCCATCGTAGTCTAAATAAATAAATAAATAATAATATATTAGTTTAAAAATATTAATTAACCTCGACTGAGCTAAGATAGTAACCGGATAGATTAATCCTCATGCGAAAATGAATGATTTCCGAGACTGAGGGAGAATGTAAGTATGAGAGACTAATTCCCTTTGCATATTTAGCATCATTCACCCTTATAAAGGTTCGATAAATATTCAAAATTATAATAATTAGATTTGGCTTTATCTTAAAGAATTGTCGGAAATCATAGATTTTCTACGATAGTTTTACTTATCCAGGTATATCAAACTGAAAGTATGTTACCTACAAGTCATGACAATGTTTATATATTATTCTCGAATATGTTATAATTTACAGAAAATATGACTGCATCTTATGATCAATTTTATTATGTTTCTATTTTCAGGAAATGTGCGATATTTTTTTCCGTATAAAAACTTGTACATATGTTCGAATTTATTCATGTCATTTTCAGGAAAATCGTCATAAGCCTACAACACGAATTCCGGCCTGAATTTGTTGCGACTGCGATATATTTTCTATATAACCATTGACCCCAATCCCCCGTTTTCAGCAATAGAACTCTCCTTAACCCTTTGGCTGTTGGAATGTATCTTGCATGTGAAAAATATAACGTCTATTGTAAACTGGGCTTTACTAATTTAAAATTTTCATTGATTTCTCTGAATTTTATTTGCAATATTCTACAGATTCTCGTAAATAAAATAGTCAAAAATATTATTTGATAAATATGTTCTTGTTAGAATGGCTGAATCATAAGCGGTTCTATTTGGTCATGTCGGAAAACGATAGATTTATCATTCTCATTGGAGTAGGGTTTATATTACGATTTTCTTAAAAACTCATTGCATTTTCCGACCCCATATTTATAAATATAATACTTGGATAAATTACAAGAACATCCCACTTTTTGTCTATGGTTTAAAAAATAATTTTACGTGACCAGAATAAAATGTGATAAAAGTTTTATATTGTTGATATTTTTAAAGCTTTAAGTGGCATGAAAAAATTCGTAATACACCATTAGACCACGATTCTACTCTTTTAAGTCCTATTATGCTGAATGAATATGATCAATTTGTATGCAAAGATTTATATGCAAGAGCACGCTCTGCATTTATAGCGTCATAATTTTAAATATGAAATTCTTAAATAAATAATTTAATTTTTTTTTAGTTTAAATTAAAACCAAGGTGTAAATTGCATATCTAAAAAAAAAAGTATTTGATTTTCTCGCTTTTTTATATGTTATCATAGAATACGGAATGAGTTCCATATTATATGCGAGACGTAGATATCTTACGCACAAATCAAGGTACAAAAGATGTATGCTATTTTGCATTATTGCAGCTGAAAGAATGATCATACGATGTTTAAATAAACAATGTATTAAATATGCCATTTAACTTTTCTCATTCAACTTTGAATCATACATCGAGACAAAAATATATACGTTTGTATATATAATTATAATTCGTTAAACATTCACAAAACTTTCTGCATAATTAAAAAACTTATTGTAATTCATTTTAATGGAATACGTGAAGCTCGACCGCGAGTCGCAGAAAACGAACGGCGACGATAGACATTTCCTCGTATAGGAATTTTCCGATTTTCTCATATAAAAAGTTTCAAAGATTTGTTATTCGCGGAGAGAGCTGAGGAATAATCCGGTTCAGACATGGAATTACATATTAGTTTTTCGGATAACATTCTTAGCATGTGATTTAAAAGAAAATGTATAAAGCTCTATCAAGTCGCGAATCGAATACTAATATAAACTTTATATATACGGGTATATTTATTTTAAATCTATATAAAGATATTTCATATCGGCGACAATACAGCGGTGAGGGGAATGTCTTCTACGTAGTAAAAATCGAAGATGCTAGACGCCAGATACTGCAGATATTAAATAACTTTTGGAATGGGAATATTCTATACACGTGTACATACAAATATATATTTTATTAAAATATATTATTTAATATACACATTCATTGATTTGACGTATATTGACATTGGTAGCCATATTGAATGCCTACTTTAATGTTAGCAATCGAAAATGATTTTTTTGCTTATGGAAAAAATAAGAATGAAAATTATTTTTGGCCAAAAACATCACCGATTTGATGTTTTCACAAGCTGAGTGTTCCGGCTTTTTCAGGCTCTTGACTGATTTCGAAGAGAGTCAGGGTCTTACAATGGCGTGAGGACTCCCCTTTTACGTCCATACCGCGATTCTTTTTTTTATAGAGGTATCCTTCTCTTGGACATTGGACGTGAATCTTCTACCGTTACTGGTATCGGATTGTGTCCTCCGTGTTGTGTCCAGGCGAGTAGACGGGGGTTTATCTCGCTATTCGCTTTCCTCTTCTATAGGGATTCCGACATGGTGTAATCGTTTTCATTGCAAATGCATGTTGTTGCAGAACTACAACGATACATTTACGAGCTTATAACTCATTTCACAGTCAATAAATTAATTATATTGCATGGCATTCTAGTACTGCTACAAACTATAAACCCAACGAGCTTTAAATTTCTACACCTAAATGTTTCCGCACAATGTGACAGTTACTATTAAATATTAATTCGTCGCAGACGGTTTTTTTCTTTGTTAAAGATATGCAACAGAGTGAAATAAAATTCATTTAAATACTGCAAAAAAGTTAGTCTACCATTTTGTATTTATTTATAATTTTTATTCTATGTAAGAGCTGGATAACATTAAAATGAATCCATGTTGTAGAAATGCAACACTATGCATTTAACGAATATAATATTTTATGTTTACTATCGTTATTTATGATGTACAAAATAAACGCTGTTATATCTGATGAGGAATACAAAGATTATTTGAACAATTGTGTAAGAGATGGATAAGAATCAAAATTTGATCCTATTGATGTTGAAGCAGATCCGCCAATCATAATACCTAAATATAATCCGTCAGGAGAACTTTGCAGATATTATCATAAATATTTCCCACAATGAGTGAATTTAGGAAAGCTGCACTACGTCATTTGTTATGTGTGTCCAAGTGATTTGATTGATAAGATTCTACACGTAACTAATCTTTACTCAGTACAAAAAGATGTTAATAGATATGACAAGAAATAAAAATAAAAATAAACATTCCGTGTTTTAGAATAATAAAGGATTACAATGCTCAGATCTCATTGACAGCCTCATTCGAAGGTACAAAATATAAATGTAAAGGCATTTGAGGATTGCATACCATATATGGCTGTAATCAACGCGGAGATTTTGTATAAAAAAATAAAAAGCAAAAGGGAAATGATACAAAAATATGACTTTGTCTCGGAGTGAGCTCGCAGAGGCCTTATGGTCCTTAAAAAAATTTAATACCGCCAAACGGTGGGTCGAGTAGCTGCAATAACCCTATTGGTGAAAGTGGTCTAAAAGCAATAAACCCACACAATATGTACCATCAAAAGACATACGAAAAATAATATTGGCATTTATACAATGATGCATAGTGTTGTAGATATACAACTAAAAAAAACAAATAATATTTTTAGAATTCAGCAATACTTTTATCATGGTAAGGAGCTTTCTAAAGGAATGATCCCATAGTAAGGCAGCAAAAGTATCGAAACTATGTCGATTATCAACCCTAATTTTAGGGTTTTCCTTACCATGGCGCATATAGGTTCTGTTTGCGAGAATTAATATTTATAAATTGATTAGAAAGAAGTAATTTATCTCTATAAATATTGTTAATCTAAAAATCTGGACAATTATTATTCCGGAAAATAACGATTAGAGAAACATATTTTTTTTTTTTAATAAAATAGTCGCTTAATACATTAGTGACGCGATAACAATCTAAATAAGTAAAAATTATTTTATCTTATAGCGATAAATCATGTTATATAAAACAGTAGAGTAGATGAAGCGTTATCGTCGGAACGAAAAAGCGATTTTAAAAACGATATCCAGTATTTTTTTATCTGCTCTAGATAAAATATTAAGCCATCAGAAAATACATATCTCGATGCAGCGATCCCAACAAAGCGGAATGCTCTAGCTTTTAACAAGCGGAAAAACTAGGCATCCTTTGTTGTTATTTTGCCTCGGAAAAACGAACAATTTTCCTCTGATCACACAACAAGCATATACTGATCAATTCGGTGATATAACACTAGATGTGCGAGTAGACTTACGTAATCAAAATCCGCAGCGTCTGGCGCGGCATCTTTCCACTGGAGATGTGGCGCCAGAAAATTTTCTTCCCACATTCATTCGACATTTTTTTCTTCTAAAATTATTTGATTCATCAATTCGCTATCACACGCATTTTAATCGCATATGCTTGACCCCTACTCGCGATAATAAAATATTAACAAAAAAAATAAAAAAAAAGTCGTACATACGTGGGCAGCCAACACATCCGATATGATAAGATTCTATTCTATCCGTGCAATTTCAATGTGTAAACTATTTTTCACGCATTCAATAGATTAATTCGCAAAATCGATCACGTCCCGTCTTCGGTAGTTTAAAAATTGGAGCAAGAAGGTCGCCCCAATTGACCCATATCGTCAATTATTTAATAAATAACAAATCTCACCCGTGTCTTCATACAACAACGTATACGCCACACACGAGCTGGCAAAAAAAATAATTCAAAACGATTCGCAATATCAATAAATTGGGCGCGTAATGGGTTACAACAAATAAAACATAAAAAAAGTAATTTTGAACAAGCGATAAATTCAATAATTTTCCGAGAAAATCGGGACGAGCGCGAAAACGGGACACCAGCTGCGTATTTCTTAAACTTTCCACAACTTTCGTAGTTAATATCCGACATTGCAATATGTAATATTGCTATTAATACAAACAGATTTAATTAAATGAATGAAAAAATGTGATATGACAAATCTTAATTAAATCATGATATCATTATTAATTAAATGGATACACAGTGACAAATAAATGACTTGGTATGGTCATCGAATAAAATTTAATTCGTTTTGCGGACAAGAGAGCACGGAACATCCTTCATTCGAACGCAACGATTTTCCGAAAATGGGTCGAGGCTGTATAACAACGGAAAAAGGTCATGACCCATATTGCATTAAAATTCTATATAATTCAATAAAACAGAAACAAGCACAATGCAATTGCAACGTCGGCCATGAAATAAAATAATATATAAAAAATAAATCCAGAATAATTCGATAGATATATAACAACGAGGTTGATAAAATCAAGATAAGATTACGAATTATCTGTCGGATGTTAGCAAGAAAATAGTTCAAATAAAATGAATCAAACATAGCATTTATTTAAAATAATAACTGAGTTGAAAGTACACCTAGGCTTCGCCTAACACGGTTATATGGCTCCACAAAAACGTCGTTTAATACAAGTCTGCGTTATACGAAGTTTGAAGTTCATACAAAATTAGGGTTTGCGTTCCAAAAAAAATATTTTTAAATAAATAATATTAATTAACAATAATAGTGTAGATGAATGAATAATAAAGTATTCATTCATCATCGCTATCACTTACAATTTCATATGTTCGACCTTTTTTTCGAGATCGGTTGTGGGTTCCCATCATCAGAGGACTCTTTTTGGAATTAGCCTTTAAAAATTCTGTAATTAGCGATTGTCTGCTTTTATCGTATACATTTTTACGTATATCTTTTGCAATTCCCTCTTGAACTTTAAACTTCTTTCCATTATAGGATAATTTTCTATAAAAAAATGTTCTTATTTATCAGCCAATCCTAAGCCGTCATTTATTGTATTTAATGTGAAAAGCGTAGCTAATTTGCTGCAACTGCTTTCCGAGTCATTAATTATCGAAGGTTCCCCAACATTTCGACCGATTCTTCTTCATTCAACGAGCGATCCTTCAATATTTCTTCGGTATTCGAAGTCTTTCTCCACCAACACCACGACAAATGTTAATTGTGTTTTGGTATTCAACTTCTATTGGTGGTACAACATTTTACTGGGCTACTTCTGGCCACAGCTTTTTTCAGTAAGAATTTAAAGTCGATTGATTTATTTCATTAACAGATACAAAAACAATTTCGAATAGAAAAATTTTTCCAAGCATTTCATATTTTTTTCGAATGCTGTTTTTTTTTGAAACCGTGTTATATAAAACCGTTAAAATCGTGTTATGCGAGGCTTGGGTGTATAACATTAATACTGAATACCCTGAGGGTGTTGAAGTTTGGCAATGATACTAAAATTAGCAATTTTACAATTAGGGAGTGCGGCTTTTCATATGACCCTAAGGATCACATACAAATTTCAGGTTTTTTTCTAACATTAATCCCTAATGGATTTAATTTCATTATGAATAAAAAAAAATAAGCATCATATTAAATTATTACGATAATCTTTCTAATAACAAATATTTCATTTGTATTGAGCTATTTAATAAAATAAGATAAAGATGAAGACAATTTTTATTAAACAGAATTAGCCCCAATATTCAACGACTTCATTCTCATTCTTCCAATTTTTATTCACTTTTATACACGTCTTCTACGTTGCAATTTGATCGCTTGTTCAGAGTGGAATTGTTGTGAAAAGTGCTTGAAAACACGGGCACATCCTTGCATATTGTACAGCTGATCGCGATGCTGTATAAGAGCAACAGTGCAATAGGCACATCGAGTGGATTCAATTTCAAGAGCACTTGAAAACTCGGAAGGTAGAATAAAAATTGGAGGCGAAAGAGTTTCCAATATCATATGCAAATATGCAGATGACATTGATAGGACAAATAAAAAAATACAGAGATGCTCATAGTTACTGAAAATTGGAATAATAAAAAACGCTTGGATGACGAAGAATCATTTTAATGACTAGACAACCTGAACTAAGATAAGACTTGACTAAAAATAAGAAGAAATTGTGGAGGAGGTGAAGCTCACCGTGTTTGAAACTCACAGATATCACAGTGCACAGAAGGAAGAGCCTCAGATCCTCAGACAAGAGGATCTGGTTTTAATGTATGAAAACGATTTACCAATCAAATGCAAGATAGAGAAAGTCTCGAATTATAATTGCAGGGAGGAAAGAAGAGGTCGTTCTCGTTTTAATTTTGTACCCTTTTTTTATAACCCCAGAGATACCCGACTGAAATCGTCTGAAAAAAATATATTACCAAACACTTGTGATCCGGAAAATTAAAAAAAAAAGGTATTGCGCTTCCGTGCATCATGTACTTCCGGGTCTAGTACTAATGCTCTTCAACCGGTGGTCTGCGGCGGTCGGTAAAAGCTTTTACCCCTTTGGTGACCCAATTCATTTTTCACTGTTTTTGATTTGTTTGACATGGTTCATAAAAAGGAATAAAAAGAAGTACGTATTTATAAAAAATGCTGTAAAAAAATGGGATAATTTCCACAGAGGGTTTTGAAAAATCTTGTCTCTTTTTGTATTTATCTAAAAAAAAAGACCAAAGAATAAATATTATAAATAATCATTGTCCTTTGTTGTCTGCAACTGTGAAAAAAAATAAAAACAACAATATTTGCTGCTGTTGCGCGCGATGTTTTATCTCGATCGCATCCGGTACGATGTACCGAATGCGAGTAAAACATGCGAATGACACGTTATCATGTACGCATCATATTGATTAGTTAAAAAATAGAGCATATTATGAATAACTATTTTTATTCTTAAAAAAACCAATGAAGAATTCATCAATATCTTGTTTGAAATGCTTGGGGTATCTGAGATACCCCCGTCGGACGACGCTGTTGCTTTTGAGCCGCCGTGACGGATGGGTTAATGATACAGATTCTGAACGAGCTTTCAAATTTTAACGTGTATCATGAAATGCATAAAAAATGGTTAAATCATCATCGAAAAATTTAATCACTTTCTACATTGGAGTCAATGCTAATTTTGTTTGTAAAGAATCATTGTCTTTAACAAGTAGCACTGACTATCTCTATTCAATTAATAAAGAGTTATTAACAAAATCTGCTTTTTTACGCGATATTCGGTACATTTTAAGTCATTGATTCAGTTTTGTGCGGTTTCATAATCTTGGAACCTATTGCTCATTTTTCTATGAGAGTATTTTTTTATGCATGAAGTATGTCATATATTTTCCTAATTTCTAATATTATGTGGGAGTATAGACTCGCGTCACATACATTTCCTTCTCCATGCGGAATTGTTGTCAAGAAGATGAGTTCTTGCATACCTGTTCGAATTCAAGGGAAAATTAATGCAGTTTCCGCGAGAGCAAAATCTGACGTAGTAGAGTCTTTGTTGAATGAAGAATGGATGGCTAAGCTTTCTTATATGCCTGACAAATTTATCCATCTGAACAAACTTAATATTTCTCGTCGGGGATATTAAATGAATATTTTTACCTAAAGCAGGCTCTTTGAGAGAGTCGCGTTTAAAATATATTAAAGAAATGTTTAAACTTTTCGGAAAATTTTCGAATACTGATGGTATCAACCAGAAACATATAAGACGATTAGCTAAACGCAAAGCTTTTCTCCCATTTTCCCGATTGTTACAAGGTTGAAGAACACTGGTCTAGTGTACAAAAATCTCATTCAAAAAAATGTAAAGATATGGACGACGCTTTTTTAACATGACAACGAAGACGACTGTAAAAAAATGAATAGGCTCGATTGACTAATCATTTCTTATCTATAATAATCCGGATTTGATTTCTTCTGATCATTTGTTTAGATCCATCCAACATACTAAAGTCATCAAAGGATTCTTTGCATCGAAATCTAAAGGATTGTAAGGGGGTCTCTCAGAGTATTCCAAAAATGACAACATTTCTTTAATAATTGGATTATTTTAAGAATAGTTATTCATTGAATGCCTTTTAATTTGGATTTTAACTAATTAATAACGCGTAAATGACAGGCGCCCTCGGCGATGGCTCGCCGCAGACTGAGCTCTCGCAGCACGTGTCACACGCACGTTTCACGCGCACTTGGCACATCGTACCGGATGCGAGCGAGAAAAATCATCGCGCGCGTGATAACACAAGCGAATATTTTTTTTTGCAATTGCACACAATAAAGGACAACGATTATTTATAATATTTATTCTTTAGACTTTTTTTAGACAAATAAAAACAATTGTTAACAATGTTTGAATATCAAAGAGAATATATAACTCTTTTATATAAAAAAAAAACGACGTTTTCGCTGTATTCAATCTTCTCATGCGGTAAAGTGGCGATTGTAGCCGATTGCGTGGGCAACATTGTTAAAGATTTAATGTAAACAAATGGTACGATTAAAATCCGAGTTACCATCGTCGTCCTAAACGCCGGCAAGGCCGTTTATTGTTGTGATACAGCGATGCAACGATCATCTCGGAGCGTAGATTTAATTGCAGATTTGAATTTTTTTGCAATTACCACGAGGACCTGGCAACCGCTCGAGCGTGTCGGCTGTGATATTCTAGTATTAATAATATCATTAACCTTACGGCCAACCGGTTTTTGATATCTGCCGATTCAGTCACGCGCGCAAAATGCGAATTTCAATTGGGATCCGCGTAAATTAACGACAATCGTCCCTGCTCCCCGTCCGATTAGAATCCGAGAGGGCCGATAATTATTCATAGCAGCCTCCGAATGCGGAGCAGCACAAAGCAAATTATACGGAATTTCCCTGGCATTCGCGAACCGGGAAGCCGGCTTTCAAAACAAAATTTCTAACTCAGTACTTTTACGGGTAATCTCCCGTTTGTGAGCGCACACATACAAACACACGTCGAGAGATCATCGCGTGTATCGGATAATGGAATACCGGATTATCGATGCGGATACGGCGAATATACCGGAAATTAAATCCCTCCGGGGTTACGTTACGGCGGATCATTGGCGGTTAATGGCCATGCTTGTGTATTGGCAGCTTGATAATGAAATTTATTTCATCGCAAAAATAATGATTCCAAGGTCGAATCTGAAGCAGATAATCCGTCTGAGTTAGCACGTGCTGTGGTTGTACAGCTGTCGGCCGATGCGATAACACCATTATTTTCTAGTCGTCTTGACATTGGCATGGTGAATTAGAAAGGCCGACTGGCATTCGCAATAAATTCAATCTCACCCAATGCGACCAATTGGCCGCGGCAAAATTTCGTCACGAAAATAGATTCGACGTTTTACTGCCATTGCAAAAATTACCACTTTGCTATTTCGAATAAGGAAGGATGGCGTTTCTGGAACCGGTTACATCACACATGGATATAGACAAACTGGCTTCGCCGTCGTTCCGACATTCGTCCTTACGATGACGTATAGCCAATGTACACAAATTAAACGGCAACTGTTAAATTGACAAGAATGAATCTAGCGAGCTTGTTAATTAAAACCGAAAGTGATGTAATTTGTCCATATAGCAAAATCAAGATGATAATACGATAATTTCCCGAAAAAGTTTAAGGATGCTCGTAGTATAAATAAGTCTAGTTATATCACATACTCTCCGCAAAATTCTACCGGCAGACCTTTAGCAAACTATGGGGGAGATACCAAGGAAGCGATAAGAAGAAGTATATAATAAGCAGAGACCTCTAATACCTTCCTTCATTCAGGCTGTAATCAAGAAAACCCACATGGTCCTCAGTCATTCAGATATTCCTAGCCCAGAACCCGATAATAATATGGTGGAAAAGATGGAAGGGGAACAAGGATATTATCCTAGATCAGGGATGAGAAACCTTTTTTAACAATGGGCCAGCTACCAATTTAAAAATGTCATAAGAAACTAATGATAATACAAACACTGAATAATGAACTCAATATATCTCAATATTAACAAAATAAACCTAAAATATACAGAAATAAAACAGCCGATCTGTCATGGTGGTTTAAACCATCTGCGTAGTCCGAATGGGGTCTATTTATAATGGAAAATAGACCCCAAGCCTTTCAAGTCAATATATTGATGATATGTCTCTAAGAAATGGATTATTCTAAGAATAATAATAGTTATTCGCATGCTTAAAAATTTGGTCGATGTTTTGGATTTTTCTAGTAATTAACACATTCTGGTCCGCTGGGATTCGCGCCGAATTTTGCGTTGGGCCGGGCGATTTCGGGAAAAAAAAGGCAAAAGTTAAGTACTTCAGTCAAGTCGATGTAACTCTGATACCATTTAAGTTATGTCAATATTTTTTTGTTGTGTTCAGAAAGTTTATCTCTATGTAAAAAAAAAATAGTTCAAAACTTCTCAAAGTGTGATCTGCGTATCAATGAAATATAAATGATTTTGGTCTAACATCAGCGCTAACGAGGACTTGAAAACGCGCCCCCCGTACTTCTACGTTGGCCCGCGAGGACGCGTTTTTGAGTCCCCCGGACCGCAGCGTGTTAATATGACGCGTAAATGACACGCACGCCCGACGATATTCCGCCGCAGACTGAGAACATGCCGCCGTTAGACGATACGTTTCAATTGCTCTTGGCACATCGTACTGGCTGCGAGCGAGAAAAAAATTGACTACAAAACATGGCTACAGATCCAAATATTGTGAGTTTTTTTTCGCATTTGAGGACAATAAAGGTCAATGATTACTTATAATATTTATTTTTTATACTTTTTTAGACAAATAAAAAAGTTTTATTAACCCTTTCCACTCTGACCATTTTTGGTCGAATCTCCGTTCTAGTCTCATTAATTTTATTTAAAGTACATAAAAAAATCATTGGTAAAATGAATAAGAAACATCCATAGGGTTTGATCTGATAATGAAATTAATTAAAAAACGTAGTACCATTTTTTTCTTAAAACATCTTTTAGGACAATAAGTTAACAGAGTTATTCGAGAAAAATCAAAGCTTGCGGTTCTAAATATACCCCATCGGCATGGCTAGGTTAATAGAAATACAATTAAAAAACAGCAAAGGTATATGATTACGCCTAGGGTACAATAGGAATTTTAAAAGTTAAAATGTAAAATCTTCGAAGTGGCGGGCCGCATGCGATCTGCGGGCCGGGGGTTGCTAACTCCTGTTCTAGCCAACCAGCCCCTCAACCGGGTTTCTCCTATTGCGAAAAAAAAGAGGCCTGGAAGAGACCATGCTCCACATAGTGAACAACTGCCCACTGAGAAGGCTTAACGGAGAATCTTGACATAGATATCTGAACGGGACAGCAGACGGAGATGTTCGCCGCAGCATATTCACAAAAGGATAACGTCCCAGATTACCATGGCCAGAAAAAATAGTGCATCAGAACAGAAATGCAATCGTGGAACACCGGAACAGACTATGCTCCATATAGTGAACGACTGTCTACTTAGAAGGCTTAACAGTGGCATCCTCTCGACCCTTTAACTCTTTAGTGCCCAGGATGAGGCTGTGTCAGACCGGTCTGATACAGTTCCATCCCCTTGCCATCCATCCACACCGCATATAGCGGCTTGGGGCCTGTTCAATTGGTGCAACAAACGCAGATTTTTTCTTGAAACGCGTGATGTTGAAATATAATTCTAGACTTTTTTAAAAAAGGGGAGAAGGGAGAGAGAAAGTGGCTTTGTACAACTCTCCGAAAGTTAATGCAAAGCGAGCAAATACCCTGTAGCAAATTACACCGCTGACCAGGTCTATGTGCCCGATAGAACCCTCCACCGGGAGACCCGTAGGAGAAATGCCGCATCGGACAGCATCGCGACGCGTAGCATCCAGGTAAGGACAGGACCACAGAACATGACTGTAATCCTGACAGACGTGCCCAC
>JAGXCT010035602.1:0-44395 GCA_022495035.1 Philopotamus ludificatus | reverse complement strand
ATACACAAATACACTTTTGACGTGGAATCCACGTCCCCCGTAGGCAATGTGTTAATGTCGCTGCACACCTAAAATTAGATTATAACTTAACTGTTCTGTATCATGTTTCAGTGGACTGAGAAATTAAGCGAAAAATTAATAAGACATTTTTTTATTTAACAATTTAACAAAGTAAGTCTCTGGAGATTGCTTTGACGTTTGATCAAACAAAGAGAAAACTTGATTCTAGTGAGATAGTATCGCTAATTTACTTAGGAATTAACACTTAATCGGCCGGAAACCGAATTATATGCTATGCTGGGCCAGATCACCATAGGCCGGTAGCCTATTTATATGCTTTTCGCGATTTTACGAAATTTATGGACCAACGCATTTATTTTTTATAGTGATATTAATTTACCGTTTAAATTTCTGATGAAGTATGTATATTTAGCGGCGTGTTAAATAATAATAACTTTATTAATTTGCAAATTTAATTTAAAACCACTTATCACGTCAATTTATAATTCTGAATATTACACTTTAGACAAATTAAACACGGTGTAAAATTTTGCAAATTTTTAAGCTTTGATGCTTAAGCAAATTAGGTAAAAGATCGCACTTTACATAACACGATCTTGCTGTAGTCAATTTAGTGTCACTTTCCGAAAGCCGGAAAGTTGCACAAGGCACAAGTTTCACAATTATATTGCTCTCCGGATGAGACAATCGGAAGGTGCCATCCTCGAACGACTCCCATCCCCTAAGTCCCCGCTCCCTTTTCCTTTCCTTCCTCAAAGCCCCCGGTGTTTACACAATCTTGGAAAGTGCATTTCCGGTGTGCATCACAGAGGAATTTGTCGGGGACGATTGAGGCGCCCGTCCAACTCGTCTGTCAACTTTATCCGGAACCAAATTGGATTTTGGTTGCGGTTAATTTTCCCGACATCCGGACGAAAGGACCGCGCGTTCGGGAAACCGGAACGCGCTCGTCCATAATTCGTTTAGGAATTAGCCGCGTCACTTACTGACTAACGCAATCGTCCCCGAAAGCCTTCCGCTACGTCATCCACCTCGTGAATTTTTCAAATAAACATTTAGAGCCGAATCTCAGCATTATTCAAGCGTGAACCTTGGCAATACACCGATGTGATTAAAAATTAGATTATCCATTATAATGCGGAAAGTGTGAAAAAAGTTGGGTGGGTGAGAGTAATAAATAAAAATAGCGAGGGAAAATACTGAATAGACGACGGGGAGCTGAGTGGCCGCGGAGGAACATCGGACTTGCTCTGAATTATAAGCACAATGTCTGAAAATGGAAAATCCGCATTATAAAGAAAAATGGGGAGGCGATGTAGACGAGGCAGGAAGTGGCGGAAAAATCCTGACCCGATTGATAATCATTATGCAGATCGAATCTGTGCTCGAATATATAAATTACAAATAAAAATTCAACGTTTTTTTTGAGGATTTTTCAAATCAGAACGATGTTGGTAGTTCAATTAAAAAGTTCACCGCGTTAAAACTCGAGAGATCATAATAACCGGAGGACAATTACCCGCGAATATTAGACGCCTTCCCACGGGGCGACTTCCGGCCGTTTTCATGGCACGCTAAATGCATTTAGCGTTGCGTCACGGCGTGACGTTATCGTGGCAGACACTCGGCGGGGCCCGGGTCCAGACCCTGTGACAAATGGACCACGATTCTGTCTGGATAATAACCGGCAAACACGCCATTTGCATACTGAGAGACCGCGGCCGCCGCACAAATTAAAAAACAAAGTGAGCGAACGTCTGCGTTGTCGCCGTGAAAAATTGTCGCCTCAACAGCTACGGGGAGGTGCGAGGGACAGAGGGGAGAGGGGGGCGGGGGTTGAAGGCGCATTAAAGGTTAGCAATGGGGGACTCAAAAGACGCGGTGAAAATTTTAAATATGCGCTTTTGAACTCGGACTCTGCATTAACCCATATCCGCGCTTAACGTACTAAGCAGTCGAATAAAGAAATTATAAATTGTATAAAAACCCATTCATAAAAAAGCTCTTAATAGTTCTTTTTGAATTTATCAGGTTGTTCGGAAAGTAATTTCGTTTTTTTATGAAAATGAAAGACGATTTTTCTAATATTCTATATTGTCCATTCTGGTCCAATACCTTTTGCCATCTTTCTGGCAGAAGCATGATTCCACGCTCATAAAATTGAAGGTAAGGTTTTACCGTCTAAAAAAATTTGTAGAGATCGGAACAAAAATTAATCATAAGGTTCCAGATCTGAAGAATATGGTGGGTGTGGCAGTATATCCCATCCAAGCTGTAAACGCTTTTGGCTAGTTAACAAACTTGTATAAGGTCTATGGATCAATTATGACTTTTCCTGTATAAGTGAATCATTCAATTTGTTCAGCTGATGACAGTACACCTCCAGAATTGATCTTGTGTTGTCCGGTAAAAACTTAAAAAAAAACATTCCTTTAAATCCCACCAAACAGATAGCATCACCTTTTTTGACGAATGTCGGCTTTCGAAGTGCTTGAAATTCCATGATCTCTTGCGTTTAACAATGTTATAGACAACCCACTTCTCGTCCCCAGTGATGATGCGCTTCAAAAATGAATCATTTTCTTGACGTTTGAGAAGCAAATCACAGACGACAACGCGACGGCACAAATTTCTTTCCGTAAGAACATGAGGATCCCATATGTCGAAGATCGAATTCGATCAATTTAATCTCTCAGCGATCTCACGAGTTGTTATTCGCCGGTTTGCATCAAAACATGCTTTTATTGTGTCTTCATCAGCTTCAACTGGCCTTCAGAACGTGGTGTATCTTCAACATCAAAATTTCCGGATCGAAATTTTGCAAACCAATTTTGGCATTGGCGTTCTGTCTATACATCTTCTCTATACACATCGGATAATTTTGTTTCTTGCTTGAACAGCATTTTTACCTTTTCGATAGTAAAAAGTAAAACTTTTAGTAGACTTTCCAAACAACTCAAAAGCTTTAAGTACGATGCGCAATTAGGTTGTGTTGATTCGGAATCGGCTTATCAATAATGACTTGGACATAGCGTCGCATAGGCTTTTCGGATATATTTTTTGGGCTTCGTAACATTTCGACGCTCAAAATTTTCAGGTTAGATGCAAAAATTTTAGGGTTATTTTTTATGAATTAAAAACATATTTTTTAGCATTTTTATTGATTTAATTAATTATAATGCCCATCAGTTCTTATAAAAATCGTTATTGTTCTGCTGTAATGGTTAAATTATATGCTAAGAGTACGAAATGCACAATACCCTTGTCATCCCAACAAAAACAAAACATTACTTTTTTAAGAATTTTGGCATTCGAAGTTATTAATGGAACTTGTTCAGATATTCCCAATGTCTTTTCCTTGTTACATTATTGTACACTACTCATCACCAATAGCACTCGTCAGCAATAGATGCAATAAAGGGTCGGGCTTTTGTCTCGCACTTAAAGCAACACATGACGTATATGATGCAAATGTCTCAATACGGCTGATTAGTTGACTCTCATTATCATCTTGATCTCAATGTTGACTTTTAACTTGTAATCAGACTTCAAAGGTCGCCTGGTCCCTGGTTTATCCGTCGATGAAAACCCCCTACATCGGATTTTTGTAAACCACCGTTGTGTCTTCTTAGCAGTATTGCCTTTACGGAATTCATACAGAACACCAAGCCATAATTGCACTATCGACCAACATTTTGGAGAAATATAAAGGGTATGTACTGTAGACTGGTTAGACCAAAATTAAAAAAAAAGTAAGTAGTAAGACACCACTGGTTTTTTTAAACTATATTTTTGTCCGTAGTGTTCGAGGCACCGATGAAATCTTATTAGACATATTCATATACAGCAGGCCTAGGCAAACTACGGCCCGCTAATTTTACGCCAGATTTTTGTAAAATATTTTCACTAGGCGTTTTCATCTGCTTTTCGTGTACGAGATTTCCAGTTTTTGGGTCACATATCATCATTTTTTGTTGTGCGGCTCTTTCTTCTACAATCAAGGTTGTCAGATTTGAGTCAAAGGTAAAAATTTTCTCGCTATGGATTATTAAATTATCATCATTTGCTCAAACATAAAGATTTAGTTCTTTATGATCAAACTTTTAGGCAAATTAGTCAGCATTAGATAAAAGAATATTTTTTTCACACTGCGGATTTTTTTCATAAATAAAACTATGAGCTTTACACAAAAATATGATACTGATTCATTCGTTTCATCAAACTACGATTGATGGATAACAGAAAAAATCCATAGTGCCCCAATATAAAGATTTGATAAAGATTCCAAATATGCGAGGGGAATGAGTCCGTGACACTATTATTACCCCCAGTGTCAAACCACGACACTGGATAATTTTATTATTATTTCAGTTGGATTGAAATTGACATTATTTGTTTTATAATTATTTATTCAACGAAGGATAGATGGGAATAAATTAATTAATTCCAACGCGCCAAACTACCTACATAAATATTTTTATAAAACATGCGGAGGTAATGGGTCTCGTTCTCTTAGATACCCTATGGTCATTATAAAAAAAAATCATAGTTTTCGTCGGACACCTATCCTACTACTAATACTACTGACTTACCTCAGTCGCGGTTAACTTACATTATCGAAATAATATATACAAGCCATAACATTGAATTTGTTGCTAAAAAGTTTGTCCAGGCTTGATATAAAGTCATCATCATCATCAAAACCTTCCAAATATTTTTTTCCTATTTCTGACATAGCATATACTGATGTGGTCGATTAATTGATCAATGATTATGGGGTATACATAAATTATTATGAAGTATTTTCGGTTAAATGTCTTAAAATTTTAAGGATTGTATATTGCGGATACGCAGGCATACTTTCCGCCGTATCTTATATCCGAGAAGCGCCAGAAGCCGCTAGACAAAGGCAAGAAAAATAACATAAATAAGGGTAAAAAAGAGCGGGGCAGAAGGTAGTCGGGAACATTTCTCATGGCTCAGATGTTTCGGCGTCGCGGCTTCCAGGATCGTTTCCCAAAGAGGAGTGCAAGAAAACGACACGGCAAACTCCGCAGAGTTATTTTAACGCGAGCGATATGAATGCCGTAGTGGCAAAAGTGAGCAAACTATTCGAGCCGAGAGTTGCGGAAAACTTAGAGATTAAACACGGCGAATAACTGCAAAAAGTGTTGATTGTCAAAGAAAAAAAAACAAGCATAACAATTTGTAACGGAGTGATGAAACGGAATTTGTATGAAAAATCATCCGAATTCTTGTAGCATTGCCTCGGCGATAACTCAGAGAGGACGTACAAAATATTTCATAGGCTCTAACATCGTTATGAGGGACACAGAATTAACGGCCATCACTCAATGTCGCGGCCGAAACGTTGGGCTACAAAGATATAGTTTTAAAAAAATATATTCATAACAAGTAGTAATAATAAATTAAATATGGCAATTTTTTTTAACATAAGCGAAAATAGTAAAATAATTATAATGACCTAAAAACCGGATTAGTTAGGGGACCACAATCAAAATTAAGTCCGGTTATAGTAAAATTACAAATGTCAAAGTCACTATTTACACGATTTATAAAATATGAATTATTTTTACGTTATGAATAAACACAAAGAAAGGAAATTCGACAAACATTTTCTCGACAAAATAGTAAATTACTATTATAGAACATATTATAGGAAATATCTCACCATTGATCTGTTTGTGATGCATAAATATATTGAAATATAAAATTTGTGAAGAATGAATTTTCGTTGGCCCCACGTAAAAAGGTCCGTTTATGTCAGACAGCGACACTGAACGAATATATTATATTTCTTGAAAATTAAATCATTTCTTTATTTATATAATTTATGAAAATTAGTTTAACGAACATTTTGAAAATGGGTTTAAATTTTCTTTTGATAATAGGACCTCTACTATTTTAATATATCGATTATATATATTTTACGTAATTTATTGAGTGTATAATAAGATAGTAAATTCTTCATAATTTGTTCAAAATTTTGGATTTTTTAACTAATCAATATAAAGCGTAAATGACAACGCTCTCGGCGATGTCTTCGCCGAGTCCACGTCGCTGACTGCGTTCTCGCGGTATGTGTCACTAGTATGTTTCACTCGCTGTTAGCACATCGTACCAAATGCGAGTGAGAAAAACATCGCGCCTGTGGCAACAGAAGCGAATATTGTTTTTTATTTTTTTTGTAATTGCGGACAATAAAGGTCAATGATTATTTATAACATCTATTCATTAGACAAATACAAAAAGTTTGTGACATGTATGATTTATATTAATTATTCGAGAAAAATCAAAAACTTGAATCCCAAATAGACCCCATCATCATGGCCAAAAATGTGCGAGACGATTGAGCACTGCCTATTTTTCTCTTCCTCTCATAAATTGGTCTGAGATTCTCAAATAGACCCCATCGACACGGCTATGTTAATAAAAAGACTTTTTTAGACAATAACAAAATGTCTGTGACATCTACTTGTTCTTATTTTTTCTCCATACATTTGCTGATTTTTGAGAAGCCGAAACAATTCTGGTGCTGTCAATCTGGTCCAGTTGCGAATGTTGCGGAACAATAATTGCCATATTCGTTCTTACCAACCACCGTTTATCTTCCACCATTCTCTCCATGATGGTATGCAGAATGCGATACTTTATTCTGCGATTGATATATCCAAAGTAATCAACTTTACGGTATCCAGATGCTTTCTCTATTAGTGAAGACATTGAAGTACGGTTTCTTTTTTCATCGCAAAGATTTTTCAGTAGCTCTGTATTTCAAACGCTTCTAGCCGGGTACTAGTTGCTAGTAGCAATGACCATATCATCATCATCACATGTTTAACACTCCTATTGTAGTTGCTTGGCTTCATCTAGTACCATTCTCCGATTCACCCGATTCGCAATCACATCGCTATATCCTTCAGTCCAACTACATCAGCCTTTAGTTATTTCCTTTGGGGACAGAAAGGCTTTTTGCCCATAAACCTTTTCGGTGTGTGACTATCCTCTATCCATAAGACGTGACCGGCCACCCTGATGATGATTGTGATCGGTACAGCTTCTCTTTGAGTCAGACATGCCATGCCATCGTCATCGAATACAGATACAGATTGTGAGAGCCCAAATCTTTCGACCATACGAGTCAGAACTGGCCAGATAAGTATCATGTAAAGCTTGGTCATGATCTTCCTTGAGAGGAATTATCATTTGTTTTTAATGTGAGGTATGTAAATTCTTGGACGGCTTCGAAGCAGTATTTTTCAATTCTCACTGGTTCAAGGATTCGTCCCTGGGATACACATTATAAACAATAGATTAAAAAAAAGTATCTTAGATATCTAAGTTTATTTTTGCACTCAATATTTAGTCGATCATCCATTCTGGTGATATTTGTCTTGATACTGTTGTTCGCGGTATCTGTCCAGTAATCGATGATCACTTGTGGGATTTAAGTCCATTCTTCAGTTACGAACGTCATTTTCACTGTAGGGTCTTTTAAGTTGTTTTCACCACAAGTCGATCTTCTAAAACAGCAATACATTTTTCTTGATTTAAAATTCCATCTTCTTCTTTGGCCGGCACCCTCATGTCTGAGAATCGTGATCATTCTCGTTCCAAGTTCTTGATTTTGTCTCTCCAGGATTCTCTGCATCTGCATCCCGCATCGCAGCTACTACGGTGGAGCCTGTGGCGGTCTTCACTTGGTTACTCCAGGCTATCGTTTCTTCTGGCGAGATGCCCAAAGTATAGAATAATTCTTTTGAGACATATGGTCGAAAGTCGGTCTCTCAATCACAGAATATTGATACCTATTCTTCCAAAGTTTACGGTATTTTGGAGAAATTTATATTTTAATTGGTCTTCAGAACGCCTTCACACCCAAATTCATTCAGCATTCGTCAGAAAAATATACGTAAAGCTTTCGGTCTTAGTTTTTAACGGTTGGGCTTAATTGTATAGGCGTTGTTTTTGGAACTTATACTCTACTGGTTTTTTTGCAACTGTTTTGTAAAACTCAACACTATGAAGATGTCTTTGCACTGTTTTTCTAGAGAGATTCATTATAGTGCGATCTTATCGACGGATTTTTTAGGTCAACAACCAATGATCTTACTAGTAATCGTTTTGTTTTCTATATGAGGGTCCAGATCTACTCATCTTAGAGAAACATACGTTTTTCTACTAATTTTGGAGTTGAAAGTTGTCAATCTCAAGCAATCCTTCCGTCTATTTACATCTGACACCCTAATGTAGGTATGCACTTTTTGTCTCGTAATCATAAACGGACCTTACGAAGTACCCCAGAGTTTGTACACGCAACATCTAATTTTACCACTGCAAAATGGTACTAGTATCGATTTTTTAAGCTTAACTCTACGAACGATCAAATTTAAAATTGGACACAAAATAAATCATGAAACTTTATTTTTCATATAAAAAATAAATCGTAGGTTCGTGCGTGTTTTTAATTTTATGATAGTTAGAGCCATAAAAATGCAATAAATTTCACCGCGCAGCGATAAATCAGCGCGCTGAAAGAGATTGGGTTAAATTAATTACCTGAATAAAGAGCCAGGATGTGACGAGTGCCAGTCCGCTGTACTGTCCGTTGAAGCGATAGTGATACGCGTAGAACGAGAAGTGGTACAGATAGAAGAACCTGGAATAAAAAAAAATATATATAAAAATAAATACATAGATTTTCGAGATGATAAATAGAGAAAATTGTCAAAGGTTTCACGCTATGGATTTTAAGACGCGAGACGAGGGTGCCTGCCTCCTAGGGGATTGGTGCGAGCTCCTCTCCGCAGGCAAAAGTGGTAAAAGAAAAATCTACTTTCATGCATTATATTTCGCATTGTCTCCTTTGGTATGCGGTGCACTCTGCACTCAAAATCGAGAATATATTTCCGCTACATAGATTTTTATAAGATGGAATGCAAAGAGGAGAGTCGCCGCTCGGTCTCAAAGAATATTTTACCGTTTAATTCGTGTTTTTCGATACGTCGAACACAGATGCGGCACTCGGGCGCCCTCTTCGATCACCGACATACGACAATGCAACACGTGTAAGAGAATTAAATACAATTTTATGGATTCGACACGCCATCGACGACGCCTTCGCCCCGTGCACCCCCCTCCATCCGGCCCCCCCATCCCGCGGGTTTTTTGTTGGCATTCCCGAGTGGCACTCCCGGCAGAGTGGGCTATAATGCCGAACGTTATTTATGCTCCTTCTGTTTATAAATATTTCATGACAGATAATGCTCCGAGGCGCGTCTAGTTGCCCGCGCCGGGCACCAGGCAGCGCGGCAAGACGCCAGTCCAAATATTTGTTTCTTTAAATTGAGTATTTGTTGTAATGTAAAAGTTGTAGCCGCGCATCCCGTGTTTGCCCCCGGTCGGGATTTTATTTATTCTGATCCGATCAATGCGGCGGAAGGGATGTAATTCACTTTCGGTAGCGCGCCGCTGCTGCCTCTGACCTATATACGGGGGGAAATGGAATAGGGGGGATGAAAATCGGTTACAGTTTTTCATCCGCCGGATATGGACCGTCTGGCTCTTCGTCGTATGTAAATGGCAATCCCAAAAAAAACGAAGGGATGAGCACGACCATATGAATTATTCTCCCATATTTATTTTCATGACGAAACTTTTCAAGTATACGAAACATGAACGCGAGCTACAGGTAGATGTATACTTGTTGAATGGAGCTTGCACAATGTTGCATGCATCTCGTGCATTGTATACCAATTTAAAAAAAATAATTAATTATTGATATGGAGGAAATGCAAGGGTGGAATGTTTTCCAGCCCTTTTTCATTAAAAACATGGAAAATTAATACTGAAATAAGGCAGTAATGGCCTAAAGATTATGATTAAAATTATAAGCAGATGTTGTAAAAAATAAACAATTATTTTTTATTAATCTATCTTGATTGAGCACTAGTATCACGTGTCACTCGCACGTTTCACTCACACTTAGCACATCGTACCGGATACGATCGAGAAAAACGATCGCGCCCGAGGCAACAGAAGCGAATATTGTTGTTTTTATTTTTTTCGCAAATGCAGTCAATAAAGGACAATGATTATTTATAGGTTAGGTTAAGAAAATCCCCCAAATCGTTTTTGGTATAAAATTTAATTTTTATAATTTTAAATGTCACTAGATTAAAGTCAAGATCATTTTACATTAAGTAATTCAGCTTTCAGCGAAAGTAGTTATTATTTTTTTCAATTTCATCCCATGTTTTAAAAGTGTAATACATTCCATCTAAAATAGACAGCTTACATTTTATTTAAGATCTTCAATGTCTGTACCAGGTTTTTTGCGGTAATAATGATTTAAAGCACGGATTAAGTCCAATGGTTGGAGTTCGCTGGTATAGCTCGGAGGAAAAAAAAGCAAAATTTGACGTAAATTGCGGAAAATAAAATCGTAAAGTTAGATAATTAAGGTACTAAAACGAAACGGGACTTTAGAAATTGTACCCAAATACTGGAAAAACATGAATTCCGGGCACGTAAAACAGGCTCCAATGTAATACTATTTTATTAATAGTAATATTTAAGTAATAAAGTTAATAAAAATCAGTAAAAAATGTTTTGAGCGGGCAATACATATTTTTTTTGGTATTTTCTTTCTATGATTGCATTATTTTGTTTTAAGTTTTTTTGATGTAACTTGAATATACTTTTTGAAATATGGCAACACTAGCGAAACTATTAAATTTCCATCCTCAAAAATTAGTTTACGAAACACTGATCTAAACCAATAACCATGTAATCTCGAATAAGTGCTTTCTTGTTCATAAAATATGGAAATATATTTAAACTGCCGTTAAAATTCCATCACAAACCACCACTTGACAACCGCTAGTCCATATAATCATATGTAAAAAATAGGAGAATGTTTACGATTAATGCTCAAAACTTGAGATTGAATTAAGTTATTTATCTTTTAGCTTATATATATTTATAAACTCATCTAAACACATTGCGGTCCGTTCGCGCGTTTTCGCGTAATAGCAAAACTAACGTAAAAGTCCGCTCACGTGTTTACGCGTGTTTTAGCTTGAAAAAATTGTAATACAAACTCTGTATCGAAGTATAATGCGGAACACTGCGGGCCGTAAAGAGTTAGGAAATTCTGCGATGAATACAAAATTAGGTAAACTTCATATATGTTGCAAATAATTAATTTAATCCTTAATAAAACGCTGAATTTTTTAAAGAGATTTATTTATGGCAAAACTTTCAAAATTGTGATTGTTTTTCAAGAAAATGTTTTTATAAATTATTAGGGTGGTTGAAGTTCATGAGATAGAGTAAGCGTAAAGACATAATTGTTATAAAACAACAGGGTCCAAAATTCTACCGAGGGATTGTGAGAAATATTATTATTAAATTAATAATATGGATTCCTTACGTCAGAGTATACAAACATTTCGGCTTTTGTTGCCCTTGTTTAATAACAAGGGAATATAAGAAACATAAAACTTTAAATTAATTCGGGTTTAATTATACTGGTGAATTAAAATTATCATTCATATGGATTTTTTTATTAAAATATAATTACAAAAAAACACTGTTTTGTGATTTGAATGTATTGTCAGGCTTCTGATTAGATTAGATATAGATTTTTATGTTTTCGAAAGATGTATATTTTTATACTACGTTGTTTAGCGCCATAGCCCTAGGAGGAAAACCACATGTTCTGGAATTTGCATGTTCTAGCTTTCTCAATACGCCTAGGTAAAAGAAAATGAAAAGAGGAATACACATTATTATAAATTACGGGAAGCCGGTGCTTGTCGATGGGTCCCAACGCCCCGCGGGCAAACCAAAGTCAACCCCTTATCATAAATCTGTCCTGATCCGAGCGGGTCCGAGTGACCCACGGTATCTGCTCGGGGCGAGTCCTTCGCACATAACAAGGGACACAACAACTAAATTGGATATTTTTCCGAAACAATATGTCCGACTGTACCGCCGGCTTCCTACACGCGGGAGACCCTCGCTGTTATTCCTGTTGTACACCGCAATATTTCCCCGTCATTATAATACTCGGATATGTAAATTCAGGAATAGTTTATTTTTCAGAGATATAAAAATAAAATTATTTTGCATCACGAGAAACGGAAAGGTCATATATAAAATAGGATAAGCTACATTATTAATACTATATAATATTTTTCAGTAATTGATATAAAAAATTATTGCGTTTTGCGATTTTCCGGGAAAATACGTCGAAAAGGTTAAATATGAAAATTCAATCAAAATTCGCCGCTAGATCGTCGCGCATGGTCTCAAAGGTTTTACTGGAGCTGGGGAATTCTCAGACGATGGGTGGGACACCGGAAAAAGGATCAAAGCAGACATTTCCGGGCAACGGAGAGGACAAGTTGAAGATGCATCGAACCAATATTCTCCCGAGCGTACACGGTGATACACATTTGATATTAATTTCAATATACGATCGATAAATCATATTCAAAGAGACTTTATTTGTTTTTATTAACCTACCCGTGCCGATGGGGTTTATTTGGGACTTAAGTTTTGTTGAATAATAATTAAGTTATTGTAAATCCTACTTGTTACAAACTTTTTGTATTTGTCTAAAAAAGCTTAAAGAATAAATATTTTAAATAATCATTGACCTTTATTGTCAAAAAAAAAATTAAACCAATAATATTCATAATGTTATTTCTCGCTCGCATCCGGTGCGATGTTCCAAGTATGAGTGAAACGTATACTAGTGACGCGTACCTAAGTCTGCGATAAGACGTCACCGGGTATGCGCGCCATATAGATTAGTAGAAAAATTCAAAATTTGGTTGATACTAATACATATTTTATTCTTAGAATAATGCATGTTTTCAAGTTATTGATGAAGAATACATCAATATCTTGACTTGAAATGCTTGGGGTCTATTTCCATTATAAATAGACCCCCTTCGGACGACGCGGTTGTTTTCGAGTCGCCGTGACAAATCGGTTAAAATAAAAAGACTAGTTGTATAATGATAGTTTGTGTTCGGCAGACGATTTTTACTAATTTTATTGGGAAATATAATGATGCGCTTAAATAAAGATAACCTTCAAAATTCAATGAGCGAATTATTTCTACAAAAACGTTCCAAAAAAATGTATTATTTTTTGCGTATACATTTATTAAAAACATAAAAATGTTTTGATTTTTTTCAACCCTTTTGGTTTATTTTTTTTACGAAAAAAAATCGTATTTCATCTATAGTCGTAAAATGCATTGAAAATCTATTATCAGGCTATAACAAAATAAGAATGCAATTAGAACAAAATATGCTAGAGAGTGATCCTTTCATAATTGCCGAGAAGATGCAATAATAAAACTGTTGTTTATTTAAGCTCGCATCTGGACACGAATACGCATGAGCGCGGAAATTGGAACGCTTCTGCTTGACGCGTATTCGTGTCAAAGCGCCGAAAGCGGTTAAAGTATAATAATTTATTCATTTTTTGATTTGTGCTGGTTTTTAACTGATGCAGGTTTCAAATAGGAATAAAAAGAACCGCTTAAAAAATTAATCATCGTCGCCGTTATTATATATGTAATAATATTCCCTCATGAGATGAAGTCAAAAAAATAATGAACATCATGTTTATACAGTAATACCCCCAATAGCGCGTGTTCCGATTACGCGAATTTCAAAATAAATCGCGGAATTCACCCTGATAACGCGAGCGCATTCTATTCATGCATAGAAAAACAGGCATGAAACTCTATGCTGTTTGACTGGAATTGCGCCTGTGTGTTGATCTCGGCTGCGCACATCTATGTTCTCATGTGTGCGAGTGCTTAGTACATTTCTTACCATTCACGCCTGATGTAGACAATGAGCCACAGATATCTGTGTGTATGTCGGCGATCGCATGCATGGCAACAGTATATTTCATTCATCTAAGATACATACTTTTTTTTACATTGTTCTTAGTTTTGGCAGATTTGATTTTTTTTGCAAAATCTCCCTAACCCTAAATTTTGTTGTGCTTCATTATCCCGATAACGCAGTCCCAACTTTCGCGCTATCGGGGGTATTATTGCACGCGGTTTTTTTTGCCGGTAACGTATCCCATGATTTCGTATGATCTATGTCTAGGCAATAGGCGATAGGCAAAGCAATTTATGTACTTTCATTTTAAATTAAAGAATTAGACAGAATGTTCGACAACATCTATAGTATTTTATTTCAAAGACCTCGAGTATTTTTTAAAAAACGTAGAACTAAATTATAGTACCGTATAAATATTAGGAATATGAATTAATTTTACTACTTTTTTGTGTTTAAAATAATATATTTATATATTTCCAGAAAAATATTCCAGAGTAAATTGATTTGGAAACGTAATATGAAATTCTGACCGCGTAGATATAAATAGTCGGCTCGTACAATGGGGTTAGTGTCTTTTAGTGTCTCCCAGTATTAAGCTCCACCGAAGGGACAGGTTGGGGAATTTCAAACGATAGATAAAAACATATTACATTATAACATCATAATACCAAGACTAATCGAGCCGCACCGCATTCGAAATAGTCCTAATTAATTTATTACGCGCGAAAATAAATAGCAGACAATATTGCGGGGATCCGCAAGTTTCCCGGGGGCATATTGCCAAAGTTGGCACACCATAAACATTGATTCGTCGTGTTGGAAATTTCATAGTTGCGAACGAGGCGAAACTTTTAAAGCAATACATGTCAACACGCTGCAGATGTGGTAAGTTGTGATGCAAATATTATGGTGGGGGTAGGGGGAGGAGCACTAGACCGACCGGTGACGAACAGACAGTTTATCAAATTACAATCGACGTGCAATCCTCTTATGCACCACGCCCGTCAACACCATGTGTGGGTAATTATTTAATAATCAAAGCTGGTAAGCTCCTGCGGTGAGATTATTAACGTGCTGGTATCGACAGCTTAACGCGACAATCAGGCGTCAAAATGTGAGTATACGTTTTAAAGATTCATTAAAATACTATGCATAAAAATAAATCATAAGCTCCTCTGTCGATAAGCCGAGTACAGTGCTGAGCTAAGCTGAGCTGAGCTACTATGCGTCATGAATGCACAACGTTAACGTTTTGGTCGGTGGTGGATTATCGTTCACGTCATCGCGCTAGCTGATAAAACATCTCATGAAAAATCTTTTATTCTGACATTTTCTAACGAAGGTTTATTGGAGCTGGATTGAGCACGTCATAAGAAAAATGATTAACCATCTATTTCAGATATTACCCTAAGTCCTCCAAATCATTATCTTTTAAAATAAGAGAGCGTGACAGACTCAAGAAGACAAAAACGTTTGTTACTGACAGAAATAGAGAAAACTGTGGAAATTCTTTGTCCTATTACATCTCATGAGACATGAGAATTGAAGAAAAATGGCCGTTATAAATAAAGGTTTTGTGGAGCATTAAGAGTTCGGCCAAAGGTTAAACTGGAGGTGCTTTCATACATAACAAAACTTCATCATCATCATCATTTGCCAGCCACAAGGACCTCACTCGCTGAGGGCCTTGATAGGCCTTGCCAAACTCTCGTATCGTGACGTGAGGGCTCCCCTTTCGTGTCCATGCCGCGGGGACCCGAGCCGTCTTGGGTATGCGGTTTTTTGTAAAGAGTTTCCCTCTCTTGGTCATTGCTGGCATTGGACGTACATCTTCTACCATGTTGGTATCGGATTTTACCCTCTCAAATGTGTCCAGGCAAGTAGGAGGAAAAAACTTATTATATATTAAATAAACCCATAGATATTGTTTTGAGTTATTAATACACCCTTATATATTATCACTAATTAACTAAGTCGTGCCGATGGTATATTAAGTACCACAAGTTTTTGATTTTTCCCGAGTGACTTTTATAACACATTACCGTCGGGAGGACTCGAATTTGAGTCATTTGGAAACAGTGCGCGCGGTCGGGAGACTCGAATTCGCGTCTTTTGTTCCCTACCTATTTACGTCCGAAAAATATATGACGCAATATGTATTGTTTTTTATAAATACACACATGTGTTTCTTGACCTCTTTACGAATGCCCTTCGGACTATACCTTTGTATAAAAAAAATCTTGAAAGGAAAAGGAAATAATTATAGATTCGATAAATTACGATTAGATAATTTCAATAATGCATAAAAATAATCTGTTTTTTATTATAAATTTTATATACGATTACTGCCAGGCAAATCATCGTCTTTTAAAGAGAATTTGCTCTGAAAAAGAATTTGTTTCTAGTTACTATTATGCTTAAAGCAATTATCTAATTTCTAAAGATAAAATGTGAACCCAATCAGAGAGCAATTGGCTGACTATTTTGATAAAACAATCCCTTTGGAGAGGAGAGTTTTTTTCGAAGGACACGAAAATTATTTGTGTCCTTTTTGTTGAAAAAAAATTGGTCACCTTAGTAATGACTAAAAATTTATTATATAGTAGTCAATTAAATATCTTAGATTAATTTTGTAATTGGTGCACATTATTTTTTCCAAATATACATTCAATCAATGTACATATAAAAATAATATCTATAAAAAATAGATTATTTTATTGCATACCCTATGAGTACTGATTGACGATCCCTGGAAATTTGTACATTTCAATGTAAGGTGGAGTGTTACGAATTACTGGTGAAAATTTAAACAATAATAGTTGACTGGTTTAAAAACTATAAATTTACAATAAAATATTGCATTTTTTTGATAATAAAATTGAAAATTCGCCCCGATTTCTATGTAAAAACATAAGATTTTATTCCCGACGGTAATGTATTAATATAAATCCTACATGTCACAAACTCATTTATTAGTTTAACTATTCAAAATATCGTTAAAATTATGAATAACTATTTTTATTCATAGAATAATCTATTTTTTAAAAAAAATGGTAAGATATTGATGACGAATTGAGACTCTATGAGACCCCCTTCGGACGGCACGGTTGTTTTCGAGCCGCCTTAACGGATGAGTTATCCAATATCATGGCTTGTAGGTAATAATGATTATATGATTCAACCTTCCAGAAAATTATTTAACATTAAAGCTATATGATATTAGTCAGGGAGTGAATATGAGTCTAACAACATATCACCCCCTTCACCTGTCATGGCTTACAATAATAATCTACCATGGTTTTGTGAACATCGCGATTAAGCTAGGCTAGTTAGTACTCGGTAGATTAACCAGGTATATCTAATTGATATGAATTCTAACAAGCTACCACCCCGCATGTTGAAAATCTTAATGAAAAAGCGGAATATATTTAAATATCACTATTCCATTATGAGATGAATAAAGTTTGGTTGTGAGAGTGATTCGTCTCTAACTTTATATCTGAGGTTAAAGGTAGGCATTCATGGTTTGAAGATGTATAAATTATTTTTAATAAAGGTAAACGAAAACAAAATATGGAAGAAGTTTATTTATTTAAAAAAGATAACCTTGATTTTAGTAATTTTAATTCAACACTATGCCAAGATTTTGAACAAAGAAAAAAAATGGTTGGAATTCTAGAGTGCATTGAAAAACGATATATGGTTAAATTGATCCAAAAGTTAATTAAAAGCACTTCTGTTGTACAAATTTTTTTTAAGAACTACGATGTCTGTATCTGCTAATAATAATATTAATAGTATGTATAAATATGGTATAAAAAATCGTGACTGAGTCTAGTTAGTACTCGGATAAAATCTTTTGGCGAAATCTGTGAATGCTTTATGACGCTGGCCAAGGGCAATGCAAGTGTAAGAGACTCATAACCCCGGTAACTTTAGATTCTTTAGCGAACATTTATATGGGTGAGTAGTACTTTGACATTTACGGTCATACTGTTCATCCATCGTCAAATAAATAAATATAAATATGAATATTATTTGTAGTTTAATGCATCCGTAGCTGATAAACGTTAATGCCAATGTTAATTTGCTGATTACCTGAAATAAGTTAAGATAATATATAATCCATATATCCTGCGATAAGTGGTCGATATTTAAGATAAGATCGTTAAGGATTTTCCACGAGTTTAATGGCGGAAAGGCAAGAAAATTTAGTGGGCTTTAAATGCGAAATGGACACAATACCGCAGATAAAACTCTGGGTGATTGACGACTGGCCAGTTTTTCCGTTTCGCCATAAAACAGGCATGTAAGTCCGCCCTGCCGGCATTAAAATAAGAGCAGAGGGCAGCTAATGGAGGGCGAGACGATATCGCATTAAGGCGTCAAAAGGAAACTCTATTATGACCTTTGTCATCGCAATCTCTTCATATTCAGGGGCCATACGGGAGCAGGGCCGCCGTACAGCCAGCCGGCATTGTTATCTGCTACGCTCTAAAGGGGGACCCACACTTACGTTTACTGACAAATCGTATAATATAATAGTGATGCCACTCAAATTGAGTCCGAGCCTGATCCCTCCGACCTTTACATACACACGTATACCGTATGCCTAGGTCTCAAAGCGAATGCTGAAAATAAAAATAATATGTTTTCGGCAGGAATTGTATCGAGCGATTGCCGCCGTAATCGTTCGCTAATTGCCACGTGGAGAGATTGTCCTCTTGGGCGTCGAACAATGCGGCGTCGGCGTCTGTTTTGTCGCGGCCATTGTCGAAACGTCTATTTATCGTATCGCCACTTATATGCCTCGTGAGTGCCGAACGAATACCCGAAAAGGTATTATAACCGGGAAAAAATAAGCGGCTCAGTGGCGGTACAAACATATTTCTAAAAAAAAATCGCGACATAAATTGGACAACAAAATTTTTCCTCGTTATCGAATTCTGTGAAAATTGTAAACATGACAAAAAATGACGCCCTCAAATATAGACGTTAATCATACAGCAGATAAAACATATTTTATTCATACAAATTTTTGACAAACGCTTCGGAGGTAAACCTTAACAATACATTTTCCAGCAAATACCGAATAATTAATATTTTCAGCAATGATCAATAACATTTATATATGATATAGATATTACAGCAATTTAATTTAACCATGGTGCATATTTTCTGATAAATCTGGTCAATAAATTATTTTAAAGAAGAGGTAATTATGATGGTTATGACTTTTTTTGATAACATTATGCAGTATTTTCCTATTGACCTGTTCCCTGTTTCTTTATTTCCTTATCGCTATCTTTCAAATATTTATTTGATAAATTATGAGACAGTTTCTTCTTTTCGATTTTAGAATAAATAAAACAAAGGACGTTTCGCCCATATACACTGCGAAGCTGCAGCATCCCCAAGCAAATTAGGGAGATTTTTTTTATATAATAATATACAGGCGGACCTCAGCTTTCGCACATTTGACTTTCGCACAATTCGCTATTTCGGCACATTTTTGAAAAATCGTTTTTTTTTCAAAAATTGTTTCCAAAAAGCACGGCATAGTGATGGATGAAATGGAAATCTTTGTGTTATTGGATAAGTAATCAAATCCAAGAAAACATCCCTCTGAGTATTTCAATGATTCAAGCTAAGGCTCTTAGTTTGCATAAAGATTGGAAGGCTAGACTAAACGAAGATTCTAACACAGTGTTTCATGCAAGTAACGGCTGGTTTTCAAATTTTAAAACAAGGTATTCTTTACACAATATTGAATTCAGTGGAGAATCAGCTGATGCGGATGAAGATGCTGCAAAAGACTTTATTTCGTCATTGTCCAAAATTATTGAAGATGGAGAATATACCGCTAGTCAAATATTCAATGTAGATGAGACTGGTTTATTTTGGAAGAAGATGCCTAATCGTACATTCTTATCAAAGGACGAATCAGTTGCCCCTGGTCATAAACCTTCTAAATAGTGAAGATGTTAATGTGATGATTGAATCTCATTCTGAACCCTTGACTAATGAATTTCTAATGGACCGACAAGAGAACGAAAATAGTATACAAATTGAAAGTGAGGAAGAAGAACCAGAAGAAATCATCAAGGCCTTAACAATAAAAAACAAGAACGAAGCTTTTACGCATCTCGAGACATTTTTGAATATTATGGAAGAATGTGATCCCAATGGAGAACGCATATCCCAAGTGCGTAGGGCGATCCATAATAGTACTGCATGTTACAGAACTCTATGAAGAAAAGAAAAACTGTAGTAAAATACAACTAACCCTCGACAGGTTTATTAAGAGAATATAATTTTTATTTAATATGTACTTTTTTTTTTTGAGTCGTGAAGCGATTACATATTATTTTTTTTTTTTATAATTATTATTATTTTATTTTATTTATATATGATATTAATCCACTTTCCCTCATATCTGAGGATCGTGACCATGTGCATGATTTCCCTTATGGAGGACCATGGACATGGTTTTCATGGGAATATATAGTGCAGTGGTTTCCCGTTGCCTTCTGCACCGCAGTGGTTTTTTTTTTTTTTTTTATACTGAAGCGCTGCTGCCAGCACAACTTATATTTTTTGACAATTATTTTTTTGTGAAATGAAGGTCGTCAGCCTTCATCCCACCCCTCTGTTGACCAGCGTCACTCAGAAGTATTCAGAATGGTCACCCATCTGAATACTATCTGCGCTTATTGGCAATTAACTTTAATAATCATAATTTGATTCTAATTACCTCCAAGCTATGACGGGACTATGTACTTAATTAGTACATATTAGTATAAGTACAATTTTTGGTGTGTGTGTGTGTGTTTTTTTTTTACATCCCTCTACTTTGAACATTTAACTTTCGCACACATTTTCAGGAACCAATCATGTGCGAAAGTCGCGGTCCGCCTGTATATGTTTATTGGTTATGTATTATGTATACAAAAATATAAATAAATTTATATGTATTAATTTGATTGGTGCCTATGCTGGCAGTTTTACTCCGTGTGGTGTAGTGCTAAAGCACTGTTTGCTGATCAGCGCTACCAGCGTCGGGTATTGGACGGATGCGGGGCGGTAACGAAGTGGGGTCTTGCCGCTGGGCCGTGTCGCCCTGCGACTCGGTGCAGTCATACTGACTCACTGGAGTTGCAGTCATACTGACTCACTTTAGTCGCAGTCATACTGACCACTTTAGTTGCCACGATTTACGGAAATCATGTAAGCCACGATTTACGGAAATCGTGGCAGATACGTTTCATTAAAAACCTCGTAAATTAAAATCGCGTAAATATGACATGGAGCTCATACAAAATCAAGAGATAACTATTTCCAGAAATAAAAAAACATGTAAAAAAAAAATGGATCTCTTGGCGGAACATCTTTTTGATCACTTATTTTTTTGAATTTTCATTGCATTCATGCGGTTTTAAAACCTGGATTTAGGTGCAATTAAGACGAATTATTATACTTAAATACTGACTTTACTTATATATATACTTATACTTATACTTTACTAAAACGTGAGGTGCAAGTTTTTTTTAATCGAGCATTTCAAATGAATACGACAAACTGAAGGCATAAATAAGATATTATCTTAATATTCAAGATTAATCTTTTTTTAAGTTGTTTGTATTAATGCTTAATAATAAACTATATTTGCTATGGATAATGAAAATTGTTGAATGAACACGATATTATTTAAACTACAGTTAAACATTCTATAGCTCAGAGTTAGGGACCACGCTACAGAAACCCGCCATATAGAAGACTAGGCACCCATACAAAATTTGGGTATAATATAAATTAATATATTAAATTAAACTTATTATATTATAAAATATGTAATTTGACCTTGAAGATGTAGCGTTTTATAGAAAACGGCGCTTTAGAGGGAAGCGCTATAATAGGGACAGGCGACGAGCTGCTCCATAGCAGGGAGCGCTATAGGAGGGTTGATTTTATTCATAGCTACAGGATACGACTAAATCATGTTATTTAAATATATCATTAATATTATGAAATATATAAAGGCTTTTTAGATGATTTTTTTCGCATCTTTTTATAAATTATACCACGCCCAAAGTACGCCACTGCCAAAGTTACCGCCGTCGATCATAAACATCATACACATTTGTTGTATACGAGGTGAGTTTGAATGGGGAACTCTTCAAAGAGTTCCATATTCAATTGAATGCCTTATTTATTTGCGTCAAACGGCATACTACTTCAGTTGTTGTCGACGCGCACATTTTCGACAATATTGAAAATTAAGAGAAAAAAAATACATATTAAAACGGATACGGAGATTTTTTTGGTTCGAATAATGCGGGGAGATATTTGTAATCAGATTATGTTCAATAGATTTTCCGCGAAGAAGGAGGCGATCGGTATTATTGTTTGATTCCTTGCGAGAGTTCAGCGTCTGGGGATTGTAAAACGGGATTGAATAACAAGAGCTTAGAAAAATGGAGCAATAAAAAAAATGTAAAGACAGGAGGGCGAGCAGGGTACACGCGTAGGTATCGAGTAGACGATGCTGGGTATATAATTACAACACAAACACAGAGTTTCGTATGTGTAACACTCGAAGCATATTATATAATGAATTAAGATCTCTCGTCTGTAATGAGGTATAACCCTATTAGCATGTTACCTAACCATAAAATAAGACGTACTTGAAACATGCTGCGGCTTTACTTCCACGTCGTAAAGTGCCGTACGATATTATTTCTGAGAATGTTCAACTTGAATTTTCCGACGAATTGATATTGCGGCGGGAACGATTCATTTATATTTATAATAGCTCTGATGTTTGCGAGAAAATCGCGGAATAATTTGACTAACGTTCGCTATTTTGTGCGGTTTTTATATCTGGCGATGACAGTTTTTGCGCGAAAATTAATCGGTAATTAGTCCCCGTATGTTGAGAAACGTAGACAGGTGAGGAGAGGAAGTGCTTTGATTACTAGAGGATATATGTGGCGCTTCCAACTGTGAAAAGGTCGTAGTCTCTGGTGACTGGAGGCAGTTAGCGGCGGGTTCATCCAATCAAGAGCGGCGGCAAACACGCGGAGGGCGCCTCCGCTGTTTGCTCGAGGCCACAAATCTGCACGGCGTTGACATCCAGCTTTGCTTATGTACTCATTATAAACTCATTCATAAAATTAATTGCCGATTGGGCTTTTCAGTCGTGGAAATTCTCGTTATTTTCGTTGACAATGATTCATAAACACGTGTATAATATAATCAGATGAGTCGAGTGCCTGATTTATATAAATAGATCTAGTGCTTCTGTCTCTTTGGTGATGTAGTGTCATCGAGATGCTCAAGCTTCGCGACAACTTTTAAAGCACGAGACATTTTGGCGTCGGAGCAATATTACGAACAAAAAGGCTACCGATTAACATAATTTGATTTCTAAAGAAAATTTTGACAAGAATAAAATATATATATGTATTAATATATAACCAGTGATGAGATGCTAACCATCAAAACAGTGCAAAAATATGTACATATTGGTGTACACATATCATTGTGTGCATAAATAAATCTGGTCTCTAACGGATTTCTCACCACAGAGCTTTGTTTATTATTATATGACTGTTGATTATAAATAAAACCATGTATTCTCGTGATTCGTTATAAGCAGATAACGCCTTAGAGAAGAGAACAAACAAATACCGAGACAAACCCCCCCTACTTGCCTGGACACAGTCGAGAGGGTAAAATCCGATACCAACATGGTAGAAGATGTACGTCCACAATGACCAAGAGAAACTCTTTACAAAAAAAACCGCATACCAAGACGGCTCGGGTCCCCGCGGTATGGACACGAAAGGGGAGCCCTCACTTCACGTGTGAGACTCAGGTTCATTTGGCCTCAACTACCACCGTGCGAGAGTTTGGTAAGGCCCATGCCCTCAGCGAGTGATAGCCTTGTGGCTGGCAAATGATGATGATGATATAACCAGTATTATGGCTTGTCGGTAACATACATATTATTTCGATAATGTAGTTAACTACGACTGAGCTAAGCTAGTAGTCGGATAGGTGTTCGACGAAAACTATGAATTCAAGCAATTCTTTATAACACTGGCCAGGAGGGGGTATGTAAGAGGAAGAGACCCATTACGTCCGAATGTTTTATAAAAATATTTATGTAGGTAGTTTGGCGCGCGTAATTTAAATGTCACGTTCCTTTGTTGAATAAATAATTATAAGCAAATAATATAAATTGCAATCCAAATGAAATAATATTAAAATTAACCAGTGTCGTGGTTTGACACTGGGGGGAATATTAGTTAGTACTCATCCCCCTTGCATTTTTAGAAGCTTTATGGCGGTTTGGAATCTTTCTGTTATATCATTCATCTATCGTAGTCGAATAAATAAATATATAAAATATTTATTTTTTTTAAAAAAAAACACGTCTACAGTCGATTTTCCTTTAACACTTTTTTAAATACAATTTAATGAGAGTGGAACAAAAATATCTGAATTTTATTTTTTCTTGAGAATCGTGTTAGAATAAATAATTTGAATAATTAATATGTAAAATAATAGTATTCGTTCTTTTTGGTAAATCGTGTTATTTTAACCCTTTTAATCCCAGCCTTTTTGCATAGAATATACGTCATAAACTTTGAACATGTCACCCCAGATGTATCAATACATATAAAATACATAATTTAAAACATTATGAATTTAAATTAAAAGGAAAAAATATATTTAGCATAATTTTTTTATGAAAGTTTTGAGGCCGGTGATTGGCCGTTTTGAAATTTTCGTTTTTTTCATAATCTGTATAAAATCCCTGAAATATGGTAAGAATAATAAATAAAATGAGATTATAATTCTGGGAATTCGCAAATGCGAGAAAAAATAATAAGAATTTTCGCTGCTGTAGCAACGTGCGCAATGATTTTTCTCGCCCGCATACGGCACGATGTGCCGAGTGCGAGTGAAACGTGTTGATTTGTAATGCTTGATGTATCTGAGATACCCCCTTCGGTTGACGCGGTGGTTTTCGAGCCGCCGTGACGGATGGTTGAAAATAATAACAACAAGACATTGCAACTTATATAAAAACGATCAATAAAAAATATATAAAACGATATTGTAATTAACAAAAAATAAATAGTAATAGTCAGTCAACCATTTATGTGCATCTGAGTCTTTGAAATCTGTCCGCCGTGCAACATATATTTGTTAAAATAATACATATTTTCAAGGAAAAAATGTCTCAATCAATATAAGTAATTCTACATGATAAAAATAATTACTACAATAAAAATCCACATCCCTACAATTTAGAAGAAACATACACGCGATACGCCCTCCGATCGATACGCCATATATCACCAATAATTGTAGATAATGACGGGCATTATTCATTACACGTACAACATCACGATTGACATTTATAAGAATGCCACAGAAAATTACTGGTCATTTGGTATTAAAAAAAATACATATGCATAGTAATTTCTGATAGAATATGGGTTATCGGCGGCGTCGAGCAAGTGTCCGTCCGGCCGGCAATAATGTAAGTTAACGGATTGTAAAGTAATGTAACAAGGGTGTAATGTAATGTAATTAACTTGTGTAAGGTAATGTAATTGACCCGTATAATTGACCGCGCCCCCGACCCCGTCGCGTGCCAGCTATCGCCACTCATATCGTATTAACTGCATTACCGTTCTGTGTACATATACCCCGGCCGAGGAATACTTTGCTCGCCGCGAAGAACAACACAATTTATTTAACATCGACGGCAGAAGCAACGCACATTATACCTATGGCGTTTGTTACCATTGGAAATATTATTTTAGCAGAAGCTACCAAAGCGCAGCAAATTTTGTATAATATAATAATATATTCCTAGATGGGAAAACAATTATTAGAATTTACCGGCGTTTATTGTGCTTCTCGCTTTGTTGAACACTCGCCGAGATACACTCGAAACTATTTGCCGAAAAGGCTACTAATTATCATGTTCAATTTAACCCCCCGTGCTGGCGAACGAGCCGGTTAGAAGTTCAACTGTTATCATTGAATCATAATAAAATGGTACATTCTACGGCAGGGATCCCTCGTAGTATCCGAAAATTCATTGTGTTGTGCTAGTGCTAATTTTAACCGTTTTTCTTCGGAAACAAATCAGTAAGGGATTGGACAGTTCTCTGGAATTAATATGTTAACCCTTTGTACTCCACTGTCCACACGTATTGGACAACTAATATTTACCAGCAGCTCCACTGTCCACAACGTGTGGACAAATTTTATTATATTATTTTACGAATTATTTTTAGCATTTCTGATATTTTTTTTTGCCTGATGGGGTCAGGTATATGTCCTAGAAGAGATAATAAATATTTTTCTTTGAATTGAACATTCACATTTTGTTTCTTGGAGATGCTTAGAAAAAAAAAAAAAAAAAAAATGTCGAGGGTGCCGGAATTATAATGTACATTTTTTCAGCGATATTTGAAGTATCGCAATTTGAACTGTGTCCCACTGATAAGTTGTTTCAATATTTTTTTTTTTTTTTTGGATTACAAGTTTTTACATCCTGTGTGTTTTTAGATAATTATATATAGTTGTAAATGGATTAATTTTTAACATTTATAGCCCAGAAAATGTCTCGAGCTAGGAAGATCTCAACTGTCAATGAATTTGAAAGCAGTGATGATGAATACATGAATGAATTGGATGGGATATTAGAACGACTAGATTTATCTGAAGAAGAACATTTCATTGGGTCAGATTCCACAGTTGGCGTATCGTTATCTACTACACCTTTTGTAACTGACTCTAATTCTGAGGAAGATGTTGGCTCAAGAGTTGTGGACTGACGTGTTATGCAGATTCATAGTGATAGTGAAAACGATAGTGTTGTTTTGCCTCCAGTTATTACTACTACATCATGGGTGGATGTAACAAATATTGATCCATATATATCGAACATTACTTTTTCAACTGGGACATCTAATACGGGGCCGAAGATGCGTTAGTGTTAGCTTGGAGATAAACGTATTGTAACAATACTAAGTACGAAGTATACATCATCATCCCAATCAGTGAGAAGGAGAGTCAGAAGATCTCAACCTACTACCCAACCCGAACTTATCAGAAAGCCTATTGTAATTAATAATTACATAAAAAATATGGGTGGGGTAGACACGGCTGACCAATATGCGACGTCATATTGTTTTATGCGAAAAACTCTGAAATGGTGGAGGAAATTATTTTTTTGGGGATGGAAACATCCATTTATGAATTCTTATATATTATATACCGAATGTGAGAGAAAAGAAGGTAGAAAACTCTCGCCATAAGAAATTTGACAGAGTTTGTTGATGGAGTTAATTGGAAATTTTTGTGCCGAGAAGTCCAAAGCGGCGCGTGCGTCGACAAGTGATCAGGAACAGAGGTTGGATGGTGCTCCCCATTTCATATATGATGGCACAAAATCCAAAGACTGTTTGGTATGTTCTGATCGCAATACAGCGCTGGAAAAAGAAAGAAAAGAACAACATTTTTTTTGCGATACGTGCGGTAGAAAACCATCCCTTCATCAGGAGAATGTTTTAAAATATACCACACTACATTTTTTTATTAAATTTGATTCAATAAATAAACATCTTAACAATGAAATAAATTTACATTTTTTAACAAAAAACCTGTTTTACCCACTTTTTACAAAATTATCTTTATTTGAGAAAATTGTCTAAAAATTGCTTGGAGCTGGTAGAAACTTTTTGAAAAAACCTTTGGAGTGCAAAGGGTTAACAGAAAAAAACAAAGAACTCTCAGCGATAATTTGGTGTATACCAAATTAAGTAAACAGAACCGTACACCAAAAAATGCATTTAAAAAAATACAAAAAGGTCTTCTAAAAATACTTCAAGATATTCACAGAGTTACAAATTATGTAACAATAATAATTTTCTCAAGCTTTTTGTTAATTTAATCGATTAAATAATATCCATATTATAACATTCTCCAACTTTTCTGTCAACATATTAATACCTAGATTTCCTTATAATTCAGGTCTATAATTTTTCAAGGGTCTTTAGTTTTCTTTATTACTGTCAATATCGGTCCGCTTTAACCTAGTCGTGCCGATGGGGTATATTGGGTACCTTAAGTTTTTGATCGAATAACTCTTTTAACACGTTGCGGTCCGGATGACTCGAAAACGCGTCCTCGCGGGCCAACGTAGAAGTACGGGGGACGCGTTTTCGATCCTCGTTGGCGCTGATGTTAAACCAAAATCATTTATATTTCATTGCTACGCATCTCACACTTTAAGAAGTTTTGAACTATTATTTTTTTTTACATAGAGATAACCTTTCTGAACACAACAAAAAAAATATTGACGTAACTTAAATGGTATCAGAGTTACATCGATTTAAATGAAGTACTTCTACTATTTTTTTCGCGAAATGCCCGGCCCAACGCAAAACTCGGCGCGGAACCCAGCGGACCGGAATGTGTTAATACAAATCATACATGTCACAAACTTGTTGTATTTGTCAAATGAATAGATGTCATAAATAATCATTGACGTTTATTGTCCGCAATTACGAAAAAAAATAAAAACAAGAATATTCACGGGGGATGTTTTTTATCGATCGCATCCGATACGATATGCGAGTGAAACGTGCGATTAACACGTGCCACGAGAACTAGGCGGCGTGTCCGACATCGCCATTTGCACGCGTCATATTGATTAGTTAAAAAATCCAAAATATCAACCAAATTATGAGGCATATCACAAATAACTATTTTTATTCTTAGAATTTAAAAAAAAATGTCGAGATCTTGACTTAAATTGCTTGGGGTATCCGAGATACCCCTTTCGGACGACGCGGTTGAAGAGTTCGAAATACCAAATACTCTTACAATCCAACCAAACACAAAACAATAGGTTTGTTGATGGATTAATGTTCAGGTATACCCAATGTCTTTCCGTGTCACCAGTCGATGCAAAAAAGGGTCGTGCTTTTGTTTAGCACTCAAAGCTACACATGCTGAAACATGGTCCAATAAATTGGCAGCTGAAAATTGATGATAAATCCAAACGTCAAACCTATACAATGCAAATGACACAAATTAGTTGATTGGTTGACTCACATCTTCACCGCGATCTTCCTGGTGTTTTACCGTAGATCGGTTTCAAGTATGACTTTTAAATTGTCATCAGATTTCAAAGGTTGCCAGGTTCGTGGTTTACAAGTCAATGAAAAATTTACAGATCAAAATTTTGTAAACCCCCTTTGTGTCTATCGAACTTTGAGGGTATCCTCTCTCTACATATCACAAATATTGTTTGGTTGCCACAGTCGCAGTATTGACTTTATTGAATTTATATAGTACACAAAGACGTAAATGCACTTTTTCGATTGACATTTTAAAAAAATCAAGAACTGTCTATTATACGTTGGCTGGACCAAAACTGAATTGAAAATAGATAAGAAACATCCCTTGAATATAAGGGCAATTTTAAAACTGGTGTTATTCATTAGTTCAAGTTTCATACAAAAATATTGTACATACTATATTTTAAGTACATTATCCTACTCGACTACAAAAATTAAACAATTAAAAAAAAACAGTTTTAGTCAAAAAAGAAAATTTAGTAAAAAAAGAGACGACGAATCAAAAAATCTTAACAATCAATTGATGTATAATAGCAAAAAAGAAGAGTAAGAAAATTAATTTATTAACAAATCAATTTAGTAGTCGACTAAAGTCATGTATTAGGAGGACCCGAAAGAAATCGCGTATTTTATAACCTAATGTTTGAGAGCGGTCTGTGTTAACATGTCTGTATTTTTTGCTTAGAATTATTGTTTAGCATATTTGACGACCTTCTAAATTTGATTATCGAGGAATTATCGCAGAGACCCCAAGATCCTTCTATAAAGTCACATTTGCTATGTATCGATAAAATAATATGAATGGAAAATTTGATAGCGCATATACTATACGAAATACTCGTTAATACTCAAATCAGGAAAGTTTTATTAAAGAAGGAATTGAAAAACTCCAATAGATAGATGGGAAACAGTTTTTAATAATGGTGGAAATTATGTTTTATAATAATACGTAAAGAACAACTTATATTCATAAAAAATGCGCGATTTCTTTCGGGTCCCTATTACATATTAATCTTATTAAAATAATATGTCAAAATTAATCAAAGTAGATTTAATCGTGAAGATAAGCTATATAAATATAGATTTTTTTTATCTAGTGCCTTGTCGCTAATGAACATTAAAGATCATACTTCAGTAAATACGTGTCTGTGGCCTTCCGAGTCCCGGTCTGTAAGAAAATTTATTTGCTATTTATTAATCTCCCGATACTTGTTCATCCGGAACATTGACATAAGATTGTTTCTGTGAGGAATAAGCAAGAAAAGTACAATAGTAATAACGCATCGCTAAAAAACGAGCATAAAAATATTATTATATCGATTTCAATAGAATTTTATTTATGTGTTTGATATGGATATCGAGATTGAGTAATTAATTCCCGGGACGTCATTAGTCTCTCCCCATCAGGAGATGTGCCCCGGGTATATTTTCGCGAATCAACAGAGGAATCTGTCCCGCCTTACGGGATCGATACAGATTTTCGGGGGACAATGCAAACAGACTTCGAGAGCTTTTACATTACTTAATTAAGGCGATGTCCAAACTTGCTTCCGCTAATTGTCCCCGTCATCGTGACGGCATAACAACGTCTATTTTGATGGAATGTCACGCGCCATATTAACAGAACGAGGGGGGAGGGGTACGCAGGACCCCATCCGGGGGCGGCGCCCTAGACCGCGCCCTAGGCGGCTCGGTCGCCTTCTTTAATTACATTTAAAATTTAAAAAAAATTAATGGACATTTTAAGAATAAAGAAACATGGCGAATTCCGGCGCCCGTAAAATATTAATTGTATCGAATTTAATACATATTATATTTAGAGTTGTTGTAAAGACGGAGGGGAGGTATTGTGTACCGCACTAGGTAAACAGAGTTCCCTGGGGCAGTGTTCCCGATTTCCCAACTTCTTCAGGTTACCGAAGCCTGTGGAGACTTCGGAAGGAAAATGGAAAATTATTGACCTTGTATGCTCGCCGGGATGTAACGAGCATCATTATTTTTTCCCCTGTTCTAATATTGTTTACTCGCAAAAAACGTATTATACATTGTGGGGAGCAGTGTTTCTCATATGATTGTATATTACAATGTCCAGAGATTCACGCCCAATTTAACATTTCACTGTGGTAAATGAATTTCAACCAACAATCGATTTGAGCAATGCATGTCCCTCTGTGCACTGTGTAATTTCAATTTCGATCAGCCTGAGAACGACAAGGGTGACCCAGATAGCCACCGTGGCTAACGTTACCAATTCTGTGGCGAGATTGGATAATCAAGGCTTTGACTGCTCAACGACTATCTGGATGTGGTACCTACATTATACCTCGCGTTTGTACCACATGGTAGATAAATATTACAAATTTCTTGCATTTCTTGATTCTAAAACAAAGTGTGATGATACCGCATCATTTAAGTGACAAAAGCAAATCTGTACGTGTTTGAATGTGTCAAGAAATAATAAAATTACAATAAAAGTAAACATATTTTAGACATCTTGTGACAGAAGATGAGCAATGAGCTATGTAATCGAACTAATGTCGCAAAAATAGTGGATTTTTATCCTTGGTAATGCCGAAATTTAACCTAGCGCTAAAAGGTACCTTTGTCTGTATGCTGGGATTGTAAAGTAATTATTTATTATAAAATTATTTTAGCCTTTAAAGACCAGACAACAATGGAGTTCTAAGGTTTACTATAAATTACTTTATAATGCGAGACCTCAGTCGGTTAAAATGACTCGGAATAAATTAATGGAAGACAAATGGAATGCAATTATTCATACATCATATTCACTGGATCTTATTTCATCAGGTTACCATTTATTTAGATCAATGCAGCACTTTTCATCTGACAAAAAATCTAAGAATATCGAAGAAATGAAAACCGGTTGTCTATTTTTATTTAAATCAAGAGATTTTTATGCGAATGGATGTTAAAATTACTGTAGAGTTGTGTCGAGAATAAATATATAATTAATAATTGATATAGTGATATAATCAGGGGCGGCTCGTCGATATACACTGCGGAGCTGCAATACCCCCAAGCAAACTGAGGAAATATATGTTTATTAGTTATATATTATGTATATAAAAATATAAATTAAATAATGTATATATATATAGTGTTACGTCGCGCGGTGTAGAGCAGGAGCGCTCTCTGCTCGTTAGCGCTACCAGCGTCGTGTATTGGATGGATGCGGAGGGGTAGCGGAGTGGGGAAGGATCTCGTCGCTAAGCGCTGTGTTGCGCTGCGACTCTTGAAATATACATTTTTTATTTTAAATCATCCGTAGCACCACCAAATAATTACCTACAAGCCGCCACTTAATATAATATATTTTAAATGTTGACTAAGATTTTATTCATCGAGAACCTCTGATATATGTAGTAAAACTTGTTTTATCAGAGATTTTTTACTTGAGACTTATTGCCGACAATGAAAGAAAAACATTTATTTTTGTATCGAGTTGAGCCTTCTCATGTTTACCATATAAAAAGAGGCATAGTTATAGTTGTTTACAGTGCATCAATTTTCTAATTAACCACCGACGTCATCTTACTGCTTATTTATGACGTGTAAAAAATAAAGTTACATTCGACCCCCTCGCAAGGAAAATCGTCACCGAAGTAGCCGAACGGCGTTACGGAGAAATTCCTGGTGAACTTGCGGTCGTTAAGGCGAGGCCCGTGGAGGCCCCGCCGAGGGTAGACCGAGGGTCTCTGAAAAAGTAATTCTAGTACCGAAACGATTATCAACGAAGTTAAGTACCGTAAAGTAACCGTATAACCCGGCCTTAAACCCTCAATAAAGCCGAACATGGCGAGTATAACCCGTGCACCCCCCGCCCCCTCCGCCGCGGAGCAAGGGATGAATATTTGCCGACCGCCAGACGATCAAGATATAAACACGGAATTAGGATGTGCCCAATGAAATAATTGAGAATAATTAAAATGTTAAATGAACTTTGATAAAAACATTTTCATTAGGGGGTGGTGGTGAGAGAGTTTTCAGGTATTTAATTTAATTATTAAACGCGTTAAAAAATATATGTTTTAAATTGAAAACGGTTATAAACATTTTTGAAAAAAATAAATAGTTAATTCTCGCTAATTAAATATATCAACTATATACGCTTTGTTGTATTCCGGCAATTGGGAAGTAAGTGACGGGTGGTAGACGCGATAATCTAGGTAGACATTTAGAGCAGGAAACGACAACATTTTATCAAAAGACAAAATATAACATTTAAAATAATATACGAATACATCCTAGATCATAGAAAAATGATCATTATATAAAAATGATTTATAAATTTGACTAAATTTGAGAAATGCCTTTTCTTGTTAATTTAAATGTAAATTGTGTTTTTAAAAACCCAACGCTCACTACTCCAATAAGTTCAAACTTGAAAATATTGTATTCCATATGCTTCACACGTTTGTCAGCTACAGCAGTGGTCTATAGTTATTTTATGAGGGATAGTTGTTGTACTAACGTCCTTTTGTCAGCTATTGATTGATGCAATCTTATATTATATACGTCAATGGATATTGAAGTGGTGAGAAATAAACAAAATGTTCCAATATTGGAACACCGGGAAAAAATGGATCAATTGTTTCAGCATCAAGTGGTAGCTTCACTACTTCCTTATTGCTGCCATCATTTGACTCGAAATTTGCCAATGTGATTCAGCTAATTATTTATATAAACATTATGGAATATACTAACATTTATAAAATGTACCAAATTAATGGGTTTGGAGTAATTTTTGTCATTTTTTTGTAAAAGACATTATCTTATACATAATTCCAATATTTTCCATGATGTAGAAGATGATCAAGTAAAATGGCCCTCGGTGCATAACAATTTTATCTTTATAACAAAGAAGAATTTAAAACAAAAGAATAAATTTCGTCTGACGAAGAAGAGTTGAGTAAAAAACAAAACCCAGAATTTGCTTAAAAAGTAACCGATGTAATAGTAATTATTTAAAACTTTAATTCATTCAACAATAATGTAGTAGTGTATCCTTAGATAGGCTAAAAAACAGAAAAAAAAGGCAAAACGAAACTACCACCGCCACGTGCCATTTGTCACATATTATTATTCAGTATTTTTATCTCACATTATTTTTTATGATGTAAATAAAATATGAGCGAAATACACTTTTAATTTTTTATATATCGCAGCACCCCCAAATATTTTATTAACGAGCCGCCACTGATTGTACGCCTAATTTTATAAACAATAAATTCTCTCCTCTTCTGCTACATTTATCATCTCAACTTGGTAAAACAAAGGGTCGACAAAATTTTCATTAAATTAGGGCTTCGAATCGTTATTTATTTCGGTTTTCGTTACGATTTAATTAAAAATATATAAAGATTCGGTTCAGTAATAATTTTTTAGATGTTTTATTTGAATTAAAAATAATATAGAACATTTTTTTTATTAATTTATGATAAGCATACTACATTAATCGATGGAATAATATAAATAATTATTGTTTGCAATTGAGAAAAAAAATAAAAACATCAATATTTGCTCCTGTTGCCAAAGACGCGATGGTTTTTCTCGCTCGCTTACGGTACGATGTGCCGTGTGCGAGTGGGCGGTATCACCGAGAGCGTTGTCATTTAGAAATTGATAAAGAATCCATCGATATCTTAACTTGAAATGTTTGGGGTCCCTGAAAGACACCCCTTAGAAAGTGAGAGAAATATTGAGCATGCATTGAACCAAAATAAACCGTCATTTTTTCGGTTCGGTTCCGGTTCGTCCTGAATTATTTAGACGTAATTAAATGATTTTATGGTATCGAGCCGATAATCAGCAGAGGATTAGAGATGGATGGTAATTTTAGAATAAAAAAATGTTGCCGATCGGTGGTAGTGTATCTGGGTAAGGCGGGTCGGGTGACCATCGTTACAGGCCGCCGCGGGCGGCGCCGTAATTAAGGTCCATTAGTGAAAATGCTGAGAAGGATCTCCTCCCTTCTTTCGAAACGACTCGCTCTCCTTCCCTCTCTCTTTCTCCGACAAACACACACACACACTCTACATACAAACTTTACTAATTTCAACACGACGAATATCTGTTTACAATATGTAAAAAGGTCAGGCCTTGTCGTAAACACGGACATTATCGCTAAACTGAAGTTATGCACGCAAATTATCGTAGAAAATTGTACATTATGCAATTATACGGTGCGGTGCACACACAAGTACGGTAAGCCAGTAGGAGCCTAAAGTTTCTCGCATGAATAAATGAATAAATTAAAAATGAGCTTAACACAGCTTACATTAAAATTAATTACTGAACTAACAACGCGCTGTTGTTGGAACGGCATGATGCTCATTAGCGGAATCATATTTTCATTACCTGACGCAAAAATTCATCCCTTTCATAGCCGAAGAACAACAAAAAAAATACCAATATATGAAAAGTTCGGAATTATTTTGCGTACATTAGTGTAATTAAAATTTAATAATTTTCGGCCGGAATTTAATTTCATTTTAAAGGGATAATAAAAAAAATAACATTGTTTAGTCTATGAATTGGGTGCGGAGATTGTATAAGGCCGGCGGGAAAGCCCGCACTCATCTCTCCAGGTAAAAAGGGTATTAAAAACATTTTTAAAATGTATTTCCACTTCTACGATTTCTCAGGGTACATTAAGCTTCATCGCAGGTTAATTACACTTGGCCCGAGGCGTCGCGGGATCAGTGCTTCTTTGAACCGGCGTCTTATTCCGGATTTTTCAAAGTACGTCCTTCATAAAAATACAACCAGCGATCTCTCTCTCACGTTCTGGAAGACGTGCCGCAAAGTGAAAATTTTCACGCTGCATTGTCGCCATCGGCGCCACCGGCCGCGCTGGATCTTTAATTAAAGAGTTTCATCTTCAGCCGAGTGCATAAATCCTGAAAATAATATTTTTAAAAAAAAAACACGGGCAATTTGCGCAGAGCAAATTAAAATTTTCAACATAAGCCCCGGTTCAGGCGAACAATGCGTGGTTATATTGTCTCCAGGAACAAATCGAATTATTACCGCTTGCTGAAAACGATATAACATTGTATACATGCACAAATCGCCGGTAATATCCGGGGACACAGCATTGTCATCCTGTCAGATACAGGCGTACTCTCGAATAATGTGACGGGAACATCCTTCATAGTTTTTAATAAATTGCGATAAAAAATGCAGGCATTCGAATTTAATGAATACCAATGCATATATTATATCAAGCTTATTCATATAATTTATTTTATAATAAAACGTAATGGTTGGAATATATTAAAAACATCTTTAACACCCCTTCGCATTTAATCATTCTGATGACATTTATTGAGTATTCGTCAGATAACGAAATTTAATTATTAATTTATTACACGTTTTTTCGTAATTTTTAGGTTGATTATAAAAAAACAGCCTCAAACGTGCGGACAAAACTTGATTTTTTTTTCAAAGAAAGATTACCAAAAGCAAGTGCGTCGACATTACAGTCACTTCACAAAGGGCGTCTAGATCAGGGGTGTCCAACTGAAATTATTGGGTGAGCCAAATAAAATTTTGCAATTCTTTGATGGGCCAAATATATAAACATTTTATAAATTAATAATTTATTTGACTACAATATATGGATGGCATAACAGAAAGATTTTAAACTGCCATTCACTCATATAAATAATATTTTAAAGATTCTAAAAATGCAAGAGGAATGAATCCCTCACACTAATATTCCCCCACATAGGCATGTTACCCACAACCCATAACAATAGTGAAATTAAATATTAAACATTCTGTAATTAACTTATTTTCACCCTGTAAGTTCTGATGTAATTCATTTAAATTCATTGTTATATTTGTATAAAAAAAATAATAATCATGGAAACTATTTATTATAGTAAATTCAGATATATCATTTTTTATCATAAAAAATCATATCATTTATCATAAAAAATATATAAAAAGTTGGAAACCATTAAACGCAACACCAATAAATATAAAAAAATATATTTATATAAATCGTTTGGAGCTAAATCAATACAAAAAGGATTTAAAATGGCTAGAACTAGGAAAATATTTTCTGGAAAACGACCTTAATTTAATTTCCGCCGTATTATTTTTTTTAAATATTAATATAACATTTAAAGAAGATTAAGACTCACAGTATTCTGACATATGTTAAATACATATTTAATCAAAAACAATAATATTCGCTTCTATTGCTACGGGGGCGATGTTTTTTTCGCTCGCATCCGGTATGATGTGCCAAGTGCGGAGTGAAACGTACTAGTGACACGTGCCGCCAGAACGAACTCAGACGGCGGCGATTAGTTAAAACTTCCAAAATATCTACCAAATTATGAACCATATCCTAAATAACTATTTTTATTATTTTTTTTAAAAAAAAAGTAAGATATTGATGAATGATTCATCGATATCTTGAATGAAACGTCGTGACGCAGATTCTAGTATTGAAAAATTATGGATAATTTAATTAAGGCAATGGCAAAAAAATCCTGCTACAAATAGTATGTGCTCTAATATAATAGATTGTCTGGAAAGAAACCCATTATTTTTTATTATAGAAATAGATATATTACTAGAAAATATAATTACCCTAATTGTTTATAACTAATTCCTACGTGTCTGGTAGTTTTAATTAAGGAATTATTCTTTTTAAGCATTTAACACTTTCGTGACCGGTGATGCATATGTTGCATCATCACTAGTTCGATCATTGCCGGCCGCATGATGTCACATATGCATCATGATCGCGCCAACCGTTTATAGCCGGCGATCAAGCCTACACATCTGAGCAATGAATACAGTGAATGAATTTTTATATCTGCAAATACTAATGCTATACCAATTTGAAGTAATACGTTCAATGGCGTAAGTTTTTGATAATTTGATGCGGCCACGATAGTGTTAAGGAAGATTTAAATATCGACTTCATGTTTTTTCGCCTAATGAATGCTTTAAGATGCCATCTGTAGTCAGTATTTATTTGCTGTATCTTTTCACCTGTTACTTTGTACGGACGTGCGTTGTAGTGTTGAAATAATTCCCTCTCGACAGAATAAATTTGGACGTTCAACTTTAAGTGTTTTAATCATTCTAGTTTTTCGTTTCAGGTGACAATTCGAACTAAATACTGCAGACTATTCGTTCAAACGATGGTAGTATATTAAAAAAAATATCTCGAAAAATGTGCACTTTGCCATGTTTGGACTAAAACTATACATAGAAAAACAGCGAGCAAAATAATGGATTTTTTTTTCCGAACAATGTAATATGTGTCTATAGCTGATAGAATAACAAACAGCAAACTGTAACATTTATCAACTCAAAATATGGCGATAGAAAAAATACTATTAGCAAAATGATTTTTTAAACGCAGTGAAAAAACTAAAATGCAGAAAAATCCGCTAAATCAATAGAAAATATAGAGATCAATGTTTATATATTAATAATGATACGATGTTATCGATTGTGGATATAAATACCCATCTCCTTGAATCGAACGTATAATTTCCTCTTTCCCTGATTTAGCAATTCGCGACAAAATATCAATTTCCACGAATACATGTTTGTATAGGAAGGAAATGCGATGTGCGGATAGGAGCGGGACGAAGAAAAGTCACGGAATTTTTCCCCTGTATCGTTTTGATACATCTCGGTATCTTTCCGTTCCCGGGGTATTCCCGCTGCGAGTTTGTATTAGGGAGAATATTGGGCGTAGGGCTTCATTTCGGTATAGAGATGACATGTCTCGACATGATGACAGCGAAATAAATATTGGACAAGGCAATCTACTTCATCTGGAAGGTCTAGCCGGCCCGTGCGGAGTTGGACCCTGTCGTGGGGCGGAGAGGGATGGGGACGATGGGCGCTGAAATATCTTTCGTCTACTTTAAAGCCCCGGATTTTTATATCAAATCTAAAAAGGGGGACCAATCAAAATAAACAAAAAAATATTACAATACACACGTGAATTTATGAATACAGTTTAAAATGCATTTTATGTATGTATTGAACTAAAAATATTTTTTTGTCAAAATTATGGCACGGTAGTGGGGTTGGTAGGGCGGGGTGTAGTTGAGCTGGAACTAGTGTTTGCGATCGGCAGGGGGCGGATCACCACGGGGGCCCGATGGCGGATCGCTGTCGCTGTCCAGGGGCTCCGCTTAGCCCCCTCGCGCCCCCATCCCTGTACGTGAAGGCAACGCACATCTAAATTTCAATATCCGCACTGTTTATTTTTAAGCGTCCAGTTGATGGACATATAAACCGATACCGAAGTCAACACGCACAGGGCCTCTAATTGTATTAACTTACTTTACATACGTATTCTAATATTCTAATAAGACATAAAAATGTAAAATATTTTCAAGAATTACTTATACGATATTGTAAAAATTAAGATTCAAATAAAAATAATATTTTTTGTCAAACAAAAAATATTATTTTTAATGTAATCAATTTATTTAAAATAATATATACGTTTCTCTTAGAAATATAAATCATTTTACGAAAGAAATTGAATCAAAATGGCAAATTTAATTTATGTTTTCATCGAAATAATTATTAAGCAATGATTAGTTAATATTTTCAAATTTAATTCCTAATAATGTATTCAAATATATTACATATTTTTTTAAATTAAAAATGATACTCGTATAAATGAATATTAATAAATTACCGAAATTATCTTTATTATTAAAAATGCAATTCAAAACTTTAATACTAAATACTTTAAAATACCCGGCCAATAAGATTTTTATCCGGTTTAGTGTTTACAATTGAAAAAAAATGCAAAATAATATTAATTATTTTGGTATTTTTTACTCAACTTATTTTTTTATATTTTAAATAATATGAGTGAAATATATTTTTAAAATTTTTAATATTCCGCAGCACCCCAAATATTTTACCCACGAGCCGCTACTGTGTATAAGGCTCTTGAATTTAAAAAAAACTGGGATTAGTATGGATCAGATCGATTTTTTAAGCTGTATTGTTTTACGAAGCTATTTACCCCAAAAAATGAGTGATTTTTTTTACTGTTTTTCAAGTAACACTCGATTGAAAATTATTAGTCTACAGCAGGCGTTAGCAACTACGGCGCGCGGACCGGGGCCTTTCTAAAAATGTTACTTTTTCGGGCATTTGGCACCTCTTTGAAAGAAATTAAATAAAATGCAACAGTGTATATAAATGTATAAGTGCAACAAGAAAATAATAAGTTGTAAATTATTAATAGTTTCATACGTTTCATTATTACTAGTTAGAAAATATGTTTTTGTTGTAAATTTTTTGTCAAGATAATAAATAATGTTAAAAAGTTTTCACAGGTTTCATCTACAGTATAACTACATGACAAAACAAAGTTTTAATAATAAAAATTTAATAATTTGATATGACCAATTAGTAGATTACATGCTTACGGTTTTTCATATTATTATAATATATTGTAACAGTGAAAACTTTGTTAAAAAAAAGTTTAAATATACGATGTTTTATGTAAAATCAAAATCCAGAGTATTTTTTTATCTGCATGCAGGGCTCTATAATCTTTTAAAAAAAGTTTGGCGACTCCTAACAATAAAAATAATATTTTCGAATATAAAATACGACTGATACTTCGATCACGGTCGTTCATAGAGTGCGTGCTTCAAACTGTAGCTTAAATGCAGGTAGTATGTAGTCGTGTAGAAACAGGGGCGCGCCGTCCATATGGCCCGATTGTGAGGCGCACACAGACACCGGAAGATTAGGTGCGCTGAGAGGCGGAAATACGGAAAAAAAATGATAATAAATATTAATTCATCTTTCTTAAAATCGAAAAAAAATGATTAAAATGTTTAACATAAAATGATTGTTTTATTATAGAAGGGTCTCGATTAAAGTTCTGCACACAGGCGCCCACACTATCGGCGCCCCACTGTGTATAGAAAGAGTTGAGGAGCTTTTTTTCATCACACCCTCGCCAAAGACATGTTAAATGCCTTCTCCCAAAAAACACAAATAATTAGAAGTATTTTTATATAAAATACAATTTCGTATTTTAAAAAAAGATTAACATGACTTCTCTTTCTCCTCAGCTTGATTAGATTGAAAGTAATATCCACATCACTCATATTTAAACCATTCCTTATTTTTTTCTTTATCGACATTTTTAAAACTTTAATTTTGACGAAGTTAATTTTTGAAATTTAAATAAAATTAATTAGAATCGTTAGTTTACGCAACGCCGACGATTTCTCTAATTATTTCAAAACTCCCAGATTTGATAGTTGTTACATTTTCGTTTTATGTCGCTCTGCCGCCACTGCCACCACCTCACCAGCGGTAGTAAAGTGGTAAGAGCGTTCAATTAGGCTCGCGTGTGTTCGCGGATATGTAACATTTTTGCAGAGGCGCGGTGCTCATAAAACTCCGAGTGGCGCAAACATTCTAGATTTTAAAGCCCCATTCAGGCGAATCAGCGCAGGGAGAGCTAAGCTATGGGATAAAACCCGAAAAACGCAAAAGTGCACGTACTGCCTACGCCCAGATCGATTACATACATTGTCCGATGGGGGCAATGCAACATTGCACATGCTTTAAGTGCTTCAATCCTTTTGGTAGGTACAAAATGTGTACATGTCTACCACATAAAAAGAGAAATGACTGTGGAATTTTCCATGTTCAATTGTCAACAGTATTATTCATCATAAATCATACAATTGAACCAGCGGTGTTCCCGATCTTCGAAGACCTTCTTGAAAACAATTTTCCAAATAGCATTTAGCACCAGCGGCAAGTGCATTTTGTGTCCAGGACAAGGAGAAGAAAGCTTTTAAGTACTTTTTTTGTTAAAAACCAGGGTCGGCTCGTTCATATACACTGCGGAGCTGAAGCACCCTCAAGCAAAATGAGGAAAATATAAATTTATATTTATTAATCTGGTCGGTAGCTACGAGGGCAGTGTTAGTCCGCAGGATGTAGTGCAATGGACGGATGCGGGGGGGTAGCGGAGTGCGGGGGATTAATAATCGAGGAATTATCGCGACTCAAATCTCCAAGGACATATATAGTCATTTTTCTAACGCTTTGATAAAACAAATATAATAGAAGATTGGACACCGTACGTACTATACGACGATTTAAAAAAAGAACGGAGAAACACATGCAATTCTTTGTTCCTGAGAGATAGAGATGTAGATGAGAAATGGATCGTTTACGATAACAAAAATCAGACAAATGCAGTGGTTTTCTCCGAATCAATCTCTCATTCCGACCCCTAAGCTTGGTTTAACAGGGTTTGGTTTGAAAAGTTATTTTATGATTTGGTGGGATGTCAGAGGAATAATTCATTACGAATTATTAAAACCAGGTGAAATAATACTGTAGATGTTTACTGTCAACAATTGGGAAGATTAAACGAGAAAGTAAAAATCAAAAGTCCAATTTTGTTTAACAAAAAGAAAATAACTGATACTAATGAATGTCCTCATAATGCAAGAATGACCCAAAACAAAATAGGTATTAAAATGGAGGGTTATGCCACACCCTTCATATTTCCCAGACCTCGCTCCTTCCTATTACTTTATTTTCAGGTTCATGGAACACACTTTAAGAGAAAAACGTTTTCGAAATATAACTGAAGACGAAAACCACCTGGACGAGTATTTCAATTCAAAACCGGACAGTTTTTTCTAAAAAAAAGAATTAAAAAACTACAACGACAATGGAAGTTATGTTTTATAATAATATGTAAAAGAAATATGAAAAATTTGTGTCAATTGAACTTATTTTTTGATCGAACATTTGTATATCATCGATTGCTTTTTTGTCTTAAAATGTTTAAGAAGAGAGTTAATTCACCAAAAACATGTGACTGGCAATAAAAGGCCGCGTTGGTCCATTGAGCCCTTGCCGCACAGTGGTCGGGGTTCGGTAATACGGAAAATATGGCGTTATATAAAATCTATTCAGCGCGCAGATAAAATCTGGGAATATCGGAGATGACGAGGGAATGACCCCCTTTGATGGGCTCGCTTAATGCCCACCGATATAAAATTTAGCTTAATGGACTTGTATGGACACATATGGACACGTATGGACTCGTGTACGAATATCCATTAACTCCCCCCGCCCTACGCCCCTCGGTACCTGGGGTGAGATCGTTAAAATGCAAAAGTAGTTTTTCCTAACAGGATTCTTCGTGCGATTCGAACTAAACTTAAAAACACAAGGTTCGTTCGGAATTTTACGTTAATTGGTTTTGTTTCATTTCCGCAATTTTCCGAAGACGTATTATTTTTTAAGAGAGAAGCGCAGACACTTTTTTTAACCGGAAAATATGAAATTAAACAAAAGAAAAGTTTGCATATTAAAAGAATTAATAAGATATTGCATATTAAACACAATTGGGAGATAAATTGATTAATATAGCTATATTCATGGTAGAAAATACCAGTGAAATATATATAGATTTCATATCTTCTTGTTGACATCCGAATATCATCACACAAATATTCGGATTGCGTAAATAAACAATTCGTTACCGCAGACGGGGATGCCAAATTGGTTTATTGAATGTCTTCGTCGGGTATTGTGTTGTGCAATTTCATGGAAAATATTTCATATCACCGTTACCTGCATCACCGGTATGCAATATCTGTTGACATGTTTATTTGCCACACACGCGTAGAGGCAGACAGGGAGACTGGGCCGGGTCATTGTTTGTATTGACATTGAGGCGGGTAAAGCAAAGACATCCTGATGAGGATAAACTATGAGAAAGAGCGAAAGATTTGCATAATGAGGCTCCGTGTGTACATAGATCCAATGTGGATGGGGTGTTAGGGGGCTCATGTAAATTCAATTAAAACGACAAACAATCAATCTCATCCAACCTATTAAATAAAATAATATTATAAATGAGGGATGAGACAGATGGAAAATTGAGTAATATTTAATTGGTAAAAAAAATAATTATAGTTTTAATTAATTATTTAGAACGTGAAAAAATATTAAAAATAAGTGGCATGTCAAACACTTTATGGCATTGTACTGAATATAAAGTCGTTCTTTAGTCGATTGGGATTTATATTATTGGAGCATTGATTTAATCGGAACTTCGTTTTTTTTATTTAATTTTAAAAAAAGTAATATTTATTTTAATCAGATATCAGATCAAACCCTATAGATCAGGGATGGCGAATCTTTTTCCCAAGTAGGTCAAATTTGATATTATTTTTTATTAAATCCATGTGGGGGGTCACATAGGTTGAGTATTTAAAA